>CAUYON010104251.1:0-75195 GCA_963573935.1 Arctocebus calabarensis | reverse complement strand
ATGCTAGACCCCACAGGAGAAGAGAAAAGAGCATCTAGTGAGCCCCAACTGTATCCTGGACCTGCAGGAGAAGGGAAAAGAGATCTGGTGAGCCCCAACTGTATCCTGGACCTGCAGGAGAAGGGAAAAGAGCATCTAGTGAGCCCCGACTGTATGCTGGACCTGCAGGAGAAGGGAAAAGAGCATCTAGTGAGCCCCGACTGTATGCTGGACCTGCAGGAGAAGGGAAAAGAGCATCTGGTGAGCCCCGACTGTATCCTGGACCTGCAGGAGAAGAGAAAAGAGCATCTAGTGAGCCCCGACTGTATGCTGGACCCCACAGGAGAAGAGAAAAGAGCATCTAGTGAGCCCCGACTGTATGCTAGACCCCACAGGAAAAGAGAAAAGAGCATCTGGTGAGCACCGAGTATATGCTGGACCCCGCAGGCACATTTAACAAGCAAACTCATGCAACCTGCCTGCTGGCCCCGAGGTACAGACACCATGAGCCTCAAGTGCCCACAACTGCAGGCAGATCTGTGGATGGAAAGGAGGCACAGGTTGCTGGGGCTGGGGCAGAATCAGGGCTATCAACTGAAGGAAGCAGTCAGTCTGGGAAAATGAGGACGTTCTCGAGATGGACGGTGCAGCGGCTGCGTGGCGTTGTGGATGTGCTGAGCCACCACGCTGTGCCCTGAGAAGTGCCCTTGTGGGTGCTGTGCGTCTGTGCTGCAATTTACATACAGGGCGTCCCAGAAGTCAACATACACAGGGAAAATGGGAAATCGTAGCTAAAGGCATCTTTATTTGCAAAATAGTCACTGCAAAATTTTACAAAATACTCTACATGTTTGCCAGCCACCCCTTTGTAAAATTGTGTATATATACATATGTTTATATATAGATATATGTAGATCTCTCAAGAGCCTGATTCTACCCAAGAAGACAATGAAGCCTAGGAGCCTTGCTGACCGGGCAGGTCCCCACAGTGGGCTGGAGGCAGAACGCACTCTAAACCCACACCTGTGTAACTTGAGTGTTTCTTACTACACCACCTGCCTTAAAAATGAAGACAGTGCCGTGATGGGAGAAGGGGATCATTGACAAGCACATCTCTATAGAGAGAAGAAAAACCCTTCTGTGGGGGCTGCCAGGCTTTACAGAGCGAACGTCATTTATTTTCAAAGTGCAGAACACATCAAAATCACACTCTTCAGGGACATGAGAGGAGTTAAAGCTCACGAAGCAGTTTTCCCCCAGAGAATGCACCCACCTGCGCTGGGTGTGGAGCCCTTAGTGTGTCCTACAGGGCTGGCATGGCCAAGTGGGACATGGTGGTGAATAAGTCTCTGCAAGTGTGTGAGTCAGGGCACACAGTGGGCAGCTGGACAGGCCAGGCAGGAGAGACCTGGTGAGCCCTCATGGCTGCGAGAAGCAGGTGTCACCAGTCATGGGGGCCGCCTACCCTGGCCTCACACTTTCCTCCACATCCTGCTCCAAGCAGCCTATGTCTCCCACAGGACCTGGCTCTCTGCCACCCTCCTTTCCTAGGTGCAGAAAGAGCTTGTCTCCTGGCAGTGGCTCTGTGTGGCGCCCACACCCGAGGTGTGCTACACTTGTCTCTAAACAAGTTAAGGCCATGTGGCCCACCACATCCAGGTGCATAACGAGTGTTTGCAGGAGTTAAATGCAGTCAGGGGGTGTGGAGGAAGGTGTGAGGGGATGTGGAGGAAGATGTCACTAGCCCTGGAGACAGGTACCTCGGCCCCAGAATTGCTGCAGTCACCCCAGGACTCAGAAGTCTGCACACCCCCACTCACCAAGGCTGTCCAAGCCAAGAAGAAAACTTGCTTTCCTAGCCCACTTTGTGTGAAAACAGGCTGACTTCTCGTGGGAATCAGAGCCTGCTCCCCTCGCTGGCCCAGGGAGGTGCAGAGCCCACTGGCAGCAGCTAGACATGAGCGGAGCCAGCAGGGCTGCCGGTGCCTCGCCTATGCGGATTGCAGGAGCGTCCACCTGTCTGTTGTCTTGGCTGCAAGGCCTACAGTGGCCATAGAGGTCCAGGCAGAGGCAGGGTGGGAATGTGTCTGTCCCAGTTCCACAGTGTGTCCATGTCTGGGCGGGCCGTCCAGATCAGAGCCTCAGAGAACCAAATCTCAGAGCATCCAGAGATGGCCCTGGCCTGCCTCAGTGGCCTGACCTTTAAATCCCCCAAGTCGCCATCAGCTCAGCTGGAGCTGGTTCACGGCCTCCAGGAGCCCGCAGCCAGGTCAGGTCTCCTTAGCACATAGGAAAGGATGCTTGGGGGTCTCCGGGGCAGACCCTGCCTCGGCGTCTCCATCCTCCGCAGCTAGTGTCTGGTTGGGAGGTGTAGTTCCCAGCGCTGTAGCCACTCCCTTTGGGGTGGCCTAACCTTTGGCGGTAACTGTGGGAATGATGCTCAGACTTCACTGACTTGGAGCAGGGAGGTTTACTCAGGAGTCAGACTGCTGACTTATAGACTGGTCACTACTAAAGCATATTAATTATTAAAATAAAGGGAAACACAAGCATTGTGTTAATTCTTAGCTAATTTCTTAGGAAGAACTTTATTTCCATGATTTATATGTACTTAAACAATATACCCTGAATTTTCCAAGTCATTTTATTTCAGATGTTTAGTCTTGCCGGATTTTGTGTAGGTAAAAAGTGAAAGAAAACTTTTCTCAGTCCACCTTATCTGGATCGGCGTTTGGAAAGCTGTATCCAAGATTGTGCTAGGTGGCTGCTGCAGTGCCAAGGATACAAGGCCTCACATGCGAAAGTTTAAAATTAGGTGAAAAATACCTGTCTTGAGCGTCTTTGTTAGCTGATTTTATCCCCTCTCTTCTCCCCGCACAAAGGTATCCCATGCACTATTTTTTTTCTCTAATTTATTTCAGACCACACAGTTAGTTTGTTGACATCACCAAGATCCTAAGGAGTAAACATATGTGCTCTTAAGGCTCAATAATCAACTCTCTGTTCTTTTAAATATATCCAATGTCTTCATTACAGGGTTTGGGTTTACCTCTCTTCAACCCATGAGAAACTGACTCAGAAATGAGTCCAGTGGTCAGAAATTGGGGGAGGAAAAGCCTTCCTCGTGTACCAGCAGCTTCAACATGAGGCAAACAGTTGACAAGCTCATTAAAAAAGTAATGTTCCTTTACATTTAAGCAAGTTTGGGGAGGACTTTGCTGGTGCAAGCCTTTGGTGGAATTTTCTTTGAGTTATCTTCTATCACATGAATATTCAGATGGTCTCTTTTTAAAATATGTATTGTTTTCAGCTAAGCCGCTACTATAATAACTCGCTGAGCTAGATGCCTTGGTAGGAAGATCTGGTCTGTAGGCGATGACAGTCTGACAGGAGGAAGAGGGAACAGACAGGACTACACAACCCCGGCCCTGGGGAGGGGAGCGTCCCTGCCTGATGGCCACTGTCTCCGATTAGTCCTCTTTCCCTTAAGGTATCTTTGGGGTGCCGCAGGCAGGTTTTTAAAGGGTGGGGAGACCATTACTGCACCAACCACACCAGCCTGTCTCCTTGGTCAGCACGGCCTTGTGTGTGTAAAAACTCCAGAAACCTGCTTCAGCAGACGCCCAGCACGTGACATTGTTGAGACCGTCACCGTGCAGAGCGCAAGGCCTCTAGAGCTTAGTCATCTTACAAATGAGTGTTTGCACCCTTTGGTCAATAGCCCCTCATCCCCAACCCAGCCCCAGTAACACCCTCCACACTGTCTCTGAGTTTGACTTTTTCCATTCAGGGGAGACAGTGTGGCATTCGTCTTTCTGTGCCCGCCCATCTCGTTGGCCTGGTCTCCTCCAGCTCATCCGTGGGCTTGTAAATGGCAGGATTTCCTTTCTAAGTCTGGGTGATATTCCATCCTGCAAACAGGCGACATCTCCTCATTCACTCGCGCATGGACACTGAGGTGCAGTCCACGTCTTGGCTGCTGTGACAACCCCATGCTCAACACGGGAGAGCAGACGTGTGTCCAACACTCTGTGGACAAAGTTCCCTGAAAATGAATTGAGAGGAAAGAGACTTTATTCCAGTGAAGTTTGTGAACCAGGAAGACACAGCCTTTGGTGTAAAATGAAGATGTGTTCTAGGAAACAAAGGAAAGCTCGTTTTTTATAGAGAAAGCTCCCACCTGGTTCCCACTCAGGTCCACTTATGCAAATGAGGGATTCAAACTCAGTTACGATTGGTCAAGGCAGAAACAGTTGACTGGTCCAGGGGGGAACAGGAACAGGCAGCTGGGGAGGTTGCAGCTGTGGGAGTCAGTTCTCGGGAAGCGGAGCTCATGAGTGGGCTCCTCCCAGCAGACCCCAGGGTGCATGAGTGGCTTCCAGCTGGCAGGGGCTGGGGGCCTGTGACTTGTTTTAGGTCCAGGGAGCTGCTGCGAATGATCTCAAGGGATTGGCCCATTCAGGGCCTGCATTACTGTTTCAGTTCCTTCGAGGCCATGCCTGGAAGTGGGATTGCTCTCTCATATGGTAGTTTCATTTTTAATTTTTCGAAGACTCTCTATTCTGTTGTCTGTAACGGCTGCACCAGCTCACATGTCCAACAGCGCATGCAGGGCTCCCTTGTCTCCACACCCTCTGCAGCACGCGTTGGCCCTCTTGGAGAATGCCCACCTCCCTGGGTGAAGTGGTCTCTCGCTATGGCTTTGATCGGCGTTTTTCTCCCTGTGCCTCAGTGTCTTCTGTGGAGAAATGTGCATTAAGGTCTTCTGCCCATGTTTAAGTCAGGTTATTTGATTTTTATTTGCTTGTTAAATACTTAGTACCCAAAACAACTTCTAGTGAAGGGACCCTGTGTTTTCTTTCTCTCTGCTTTGGTTGACTTTGATATGAAACTTCAATGTCTGGAGTCGACCTTGTTCAAAACCTCCAGGTGATTTGGTGGCTGGATCAAGGGAGTGATATAGCCACAGACAGGCCAGTTTTCTAGGGCTGATGTAACAAAATACCACCAACTAGATGGCTTAAAGCAACAGAAATGTGTGCTCTCACAGTCTGGACACCCGAAGTCTGGAATCAAGGTATCCCCCATCCACACTCCCCTAGAGCCCCCGGGGAGGACCCTTCCGGCCTCTCCCAGCAGCAGTGGCCCCAGGGGTCTCCTCTAGCTGTGGCATCCCCTCTGACTATCTTCTCAAGGCATCTCCTCTGGGGTCTGTGCCTCCGAGTGGTGACTCCCCTGACTTTTCAGGGCATGGTCAGATTAGGTTAGAACCACTCTCTTCAAGTATAACCTCATCTTAACTTGACTGCTGCTGCAAAGATTCTGTTTCCAAACACTCTCCTCTTCATGGGTGTGAGGGCCAGGACTCCAGCACGTTCCCTGGGGACACAGCCCAGCCCCTGACACCGAGCTGTCTAGCTTTTGCAATCAGCAGGCAGCAAACTCAAGCACTTAGATCGAGCAGCAGCCTTGATTGCACCTCCTGTCACCAGGGCCAGCTGAGTCACTACATTTTCATTTTCCCAATTGCTTGCTGCCAATACAGAAGACCCCATTACAAGCTGGTATGACTATAACTGTCACCATGAGGTTCTGGGTTGTGTCACCAGTGAGTGAGTGAAGATGGGGTGGCTTGTAGAGCTTGGCAGCAGGTGACCATGCAGTTTTAGGCCAAGAGACACTGGGCTGCCCACCCTCCAGCACACACCCTGTGGGGAGATGTCAGTGGGACGAATGGGCTGCAGAAGCCACTTGCTCTCCTGCCTCAGGCGTGCGGGATGGTAATATTTAGGGCCTTTGAGGGGAATGTCTGTGGAGCAAGGCTGGTGCATTTGGGAAGAAACTCACAGAAAAGGGAGCTTCAAACCTCTGAAGCTCAGCACCTGTAACTCACACTGAGACCTGTACTCACAGCTCATTTTTAATCTGTGTTGGTGATTTTGCTTTGATCCCAGGATGGAGACACCTGCTTTGTGTCTGGAGAGCACCATGGGTAGCTACAGGGTGCCGTGGCACATTGTGGCTGGGATGGACTGTCCCTCTGGAATCTCCAGCCAAGTGCCCACCACATCACAGGTGCTCAATTAGTATGTCAAACAAGTAGATGGCCACAGACTCTGTATTTTCTGATACTTAACCGTACCGAAAATGCTAGAAATTTCCATTTCTGGAATTCAGCAGTACAGATCTTTAATTTTGTAAACTGCCTATTCTGATGACCTGCACCAAAATTAGGGACTTGGGGTCAGTATTTACTCCCCAGAAGAGATAGTTTCAGATTTATCAAAGATTGTCTCACAAGTACCACCTTCCTATGTTTTGCCTATAGACAAAGACCAAGCCAAAGAGAAAGGAAACAGTGAAACTTCTCTCTGTTTAGAAATTGAACATTAGTTGACTGGAATTTTTGCTTACATTCTATGTTTCCACCAAAATCCAGAGTAAATTTTGTTCTCGGCATTCTGAGGTCAAGCTGTCTGGGCACCGCAGGTGATGGCAGTGAGGAATCATTTCCCTCTAGGGTGGGTCCTGTGCAGGAATCTGAGGGACGCCGGGCGAGGGACCCAGACTGTAGGCAGCTGTGATGCTGTCGGTGCCCAATCGGGCTGCCTGTTTGTTCCATTTCGTAAATTCCCCTCTCTGCTTTTGTACACAGTGACCTAAAAAGAAATATTATCCCCCAGGGGGCCCTTGGGATTGTTTGTTTAAATTAAGTTTCATTTGGATTTAATCTTAACCAAACCTTTGGAGAGCAGGGGAGGCAGCCAAGAAGAAGCACTGTGTGTGCCATTGAGCACGGCAGCCCCAGCGCAGGCCGCGCACGGGGCCTGGTAATGTCACACTTGGGCGGTGCGGGCAGAGCTGGTGATCAGTTTATGGCCTAGATCATTGCATTTTTATTACACTCATAAAATCTGTGTTTTTCCTCATTTTCATAATGGCTTCAGTGAGCTTCTCTACCTTCTAAAGGCGCATTAAATCGTTATGTGGGGTGGGGGGGCACCAACGTGGCAAACAGGTTCGAAAGCCTGAAAAGCTTAAAGCAAGAAACATGTTTTGAATTCTCATCTTACTGGTGGAGTGGCACTAATGAAAAAGAAAGAACCAAGTTTGAGCATAATTCATATTTATTTGTGGGGTTTTTCTGCAAACACTTCAGCAGATTCCATTAAATTCCAATATAAGTGATCCACTGTGAGCTGCCTTAAGGATATTGACTATTTCTACCACATGGGACTGTAAATCAGTGTTAGAAGAAAATTCCGTGCTTGTGTCTGACTTTTAAAATATAATCTAAAGAAGAATGTAATAACCATGATAAGAAAGCCTTTTATATTTGAGATATGTATATTTTTTTAAGTAACAAGATCTTAGATTTTTATATCTGTACTTAAAAGAAATAAAAGCCCTCTCGGATACCAAATTAACATCTAAACACCGTTTCTTATAAATATTTCTGTGACGTTAATGAATCCATAGCAGAAAGACTAGACCCCCTCTTCACTCTGTAATTTAATATGCTAATAAAAGGCTACAAATGCTACATCAGTAACTCTGCCTGCAGAATTAAGTGGTTCTTAGCAATTACGCTGTAAGTATTAACATGTAGGTTTATTGCTGCAAAGTTGTAAGTTGTGTTTGCAAAGAAGTTCATCTGGAGGACGTCTGTGTCGTCGTCATTTCCCTGGTGTGAGTGTGCACTGAGTCCAGTGAGCCTGGCAGCTGCTTCAGCATGGCAGTTAGGAATTAGTCAGGCGGTTCTGGGTTTGCTTTAACTCAAACGGCTCTGCGATGTTGGTGTAAGTGGATGGAATCCCAGCAGAGAGTGTTGCTTTCTGTGGTGTCCCTTGAAAGAAACCTTTAGAAGGTGCAGTTTCACAAAGCAGAGCGTCTCTGTCATGTGCGAACGATGCCAGCCGCGTGGAAGGGGTTTCACATGGCGTCAGCCTGTGCCGCTTGGTGCTGCCTTAGGAAAGTCTCTTCAAGTCGGCGAGCCGCTGAACAGGGAACGGACGTGGTCGTGAAGTGTTCAATGCACTCACGGGGCTTTTTAAAAATTTCATGGAACAAGCAAACTCTGGGGTCAGTGTCTTCAGAGACGTGCTAGTGGCTGCGGGAAACATGTCTAATGAAAATGAAATGAATTTTCTGTGAAAGGACTAAATCTGACCGTGTCGTGCCCGGCCTCTCTCTGTCCACAGATGGTGTGGGAAAGCGGCTGTGCAGTCATCGTTATGCTGGCCCCCCTCTCAGAGAACGGCGTCAAGCAGTGCCACCACTACTGGCCGGACGAAGGCTCCAACCTCTACCACGTCTACGAGGTACTTAGACAGGGGACACCCACGCCCGGGGCCAGGCCGGCCTCCAAGCCGTCCCCATTTGCCCAGAGCCTGCACAGCCAGCAGCACAGCCCTTCATAGAGGCGGTCAGCCTCCTGCTCTCAGAGGGAGCAAAGCCTGGGAGACACAGGTGCTCAGACAGTCGTGGGGCTGTCAATTGTGCCCTGGATAAACAGTGTGGTTTCCCTTTTTTTAACTTTATAAATCCAGATGCTGACAGAATAAAAAAGCATGGTCCTGGCCCCACATAACCTGAGCGGGCTACGTGGGCCCATAATTCCCCAGAGGCCTGCCACTCCTCTGACAAGTATGATCCTACTGCCCCTTTGGGCTCCGTGTCTGCACCATCTGACCTTTCTATCTGGGGGCAACCTGCTGACTAGTCTGTCTCTCTTGCTAGATCTCCGCCCCTCATCACCAGGAGCTAAATTCAGACATTTGCATGAGTGCTCAGACATACCCTGGTGTTCCACTCTGCATTGCACTACTCAGAATGCCCAAGTCCCCGGGAGGAAATAAGTTACGTTAGACGCTTAAATGTGAACCCTTCAGTCACGTGATGTGGCATCAAGGCCACTGCAAGACAGGCTTGCAGGTGGGAGTGTCTGAGTTTGGGTGTGTGTGTGTGAGTCTACATAGCGCTCGCTCCTCCACACCCAGGTGCTCCCGGGACTGACCAGGTCTCTGTGAGAGCAGAACCACTTGGCAGGACACAGTTGTGTTGATGGTTTTGCCCAGAAGTATTTTTCTCTGGTTCCTTTTTTTGAAAGTTTATATGACTTAGAAATACAAAAGACAAAAAATACCTGGAGTAGTTTTGGGTTGTAACTTTTTTTGAGACAGAGTCTATCACCCTGGGCAGAGTGCTGTGGTATCAGCCTCACTCATAGAAACCTCAAACTCTGGGGCTCAAGCGATCCTCCTGCCTCAGCCTCCCCAGTAGCTGGGAGTATAGGTGCTCACTTAGTTTTGCTATTTTTAATAGAGATGGGGTCTCACTCTAGCTCAGGCTGGTCTTGAATTCCTGAGCTCAAGGGATCCTCCTGCCTTAGCCTCCCAAGTAGCTGGGACCACAGGTGCCCACCACAATGTCCACCTAGTTTTTCTGTTTTTAGTAGAGATGGGTCTCACTCTTTTGCTCAGCCTGGTCTTAAACTCCTGAGCTCAAGGGATCCACCTCTTTGGACCTCCCAGAGTGCTAGGAATACAGGTGTGAGCCACTGCACCTGGCCAGATTGTAATTATTTTTTTTAATTATTTGCCTATCAAGCCCCTACATTAAACACACACTATAAAAACCAGCCTTCTCCACAGCTCCAGCCCTTCTCTCCTCCCACCTGTCTCCGTGTCTGACGGCGCTGGAGATATGTGATGCCCACACTTCCCTCCCCTCCCCACCTCTGGTCTCTGTGCAGGTGAATCTGGTCTCTGAGCACATCTGGTGTGAGGACTTCCTGGTGAGGAGCTTCTACCTGAAGAACCTGCAGACCAGTGAGACGCGCACGGTCACCCAGTTCCACTTCCTGAGCTGGTATGACCAGGGAGTCCCTTCCTCTGCAAGGTCCCTTCTGGATTTCCGCAGGTATGGCTGAGAGCCCGTAGGCAGATCAGCGCGAGCGTAGCCACCGGGGCAGGTGCATGTGGATTACAGGGGTCCTTTCCACCTTCTGTGTGATAATCGGAGGGAAGGAAGGAAGACTGTGTTGGCCGTACACAGGAACTGTGAGATGTTTTCTAGTTTTAGAGGTGCTAAAATGTAAGGGAAAGGTGTCTCAGAATTGTGGAAATATACTCATTATTTGATAAGATTCTTCAACCAAGTGACAGCCCTAAGTTTACATGTCCCAGGACCACAGTGACTGAGCTCAGATCTTCACCTGGGACATGCACCTGCCACCAGGAAGACGCACTTCACAGGTGCAGGCCCAGGCTCTGAAGTGGGTGATCTTGGGTGGAGGCCTGGACACTCTGAGCATGTGATTGTGTGTATTTGTAGTGCTATTTTAAAATTAATAGGTTTTTTTTTAATCCACTTTTTGGTTCATTGCTCCAGTGAGCCAGTCACCCAGTGAGTTGTCTTCTCTTAAAATGTGTTCGTTGAACTTTAAATGAACAAAAGACTCTGTCTTACAGGAAGAAACTGTGGGAAAGAAAGTGTAATTTACAGCTGAGGCTTTGACTGCACGCCACATTTGGTGGTGAGCATTCGGTTCGTCTTGGCTAGGTACTAGCAGTAAATGAGTAAACAACCGCAGCAAAAACGAAATTGCCCAGCAGCACCAATAACCAGTTCTAAATTTTACAGAACGTCTCTTACATGTGACTGACTAAGGAAACAGATAAATACCAGGCAGGGCTCAGAGAGGGAGGCAAAACTGTGGCACGCACCAGCCCCGCGCAGCCTTTGTCTCTGGACAGCTCCTCCCCTGCCCGTGGTCACCTAACCCCAAAAGGCTGGCGTTGTCACAGAGACAGGTTTGGGCTTGTCTCTGGGTTTCTTGAATTTGTACGTTACAGACTTTGTTACTATTTCTTTTGCCTTTAGTCTACTTTGAAAAACAGGTTTTTTTTTTTTTAATTTTAATTGTTCTTTGGATCAAGTAGTACTTGGAGGCGCTTCGCAGAGGAGAAACACGACTCGGTGCCATGTTGCCACCACTCTGTCACCTCCCCCAGGGACACAGAAGGTGACCCAGAGTCCCTCACATGTTCCGGAGCAGCCACGACACACAACCTAATTTCCTGGCCATTACACACATGTTCTCGATTCAGATTTATTCCTAAAGACATTCTATGTAGAAACTCAACTCCCTAAAATAGAGTCTTCGAGAAGCAGTCACTACTGGCTAATGGATGTAGCCACAAAGATGGCGCCTGGACCTGCCGCCCATCCTTGCACCCACTTGGTGCGTTAGTGCACACGTGTATGTGGGTGTGTTCTGTGTTCATGTCTACACACGAGATCGGACTACACGTGGCCAACCCTCTGTGTACACAATTTATCATAAAGGAAAACTGGATTCCCACAACTCCCTGGCTCCAGGGTCTCAGGAGATGTGGCCTGAGAAGGTTTTGTTAAATTGAAAAGAAAATGAACCCCAGGTGCAGTTTTGAGGATAGGGGCTTTGCTGCTGGCCTTACGTGGCACTACCCAGCCTCCTAGGCTACCTCTCAACCTGGGCAATTGGCTTGGACAGTCACTTTCTCAGAAAGCTTCACACTTAGACCATCGTTGGCAGGAGATTTTCTCTATACAGTAGCCACCAAAATTTCATCCCCAGGAAAGGTGAGAGGGCCTGTGGAGACACAGCCGTTCAGGACACAGGGTTCCTTCTCTTTGAACAATAGACAGCCAGTCCGGCTGGTGCGTCCCTCTGGCACGGGATGTGTAATTAAATATTCCTGGAGCCCAGAGGGAGCACATTTACACTTTAAAGAGAAGCTGCTAAGAGATAATTAGCATCTCTTGTGAGGGCTCTGCTTTTAAAAACTTCATTCTGTCTCCCTCTCTCCCTCTCTCTCCCTCTCTCCCCCCATTATTCTCACGTGTCTTGCTGTGTGCAATGGCATCACTAACCGCTCACTGTAAACATGGACAAACCCTTACTTTGCCAGCTAATTAGCGGTGGCCAGTGTCATTTTTGTGATGTTGCAGCTAGTAATATGAGCCCAGTTGCATAGTCACAAAAGTGATCATTGGAGACTGTGACTGTGCTGCAGGGACACTGGGGCGCCCTTTCTGAGCCTCTAACGACCTCTGGCCCTGCGTGCTGTGGTTTGCGCGACGGAGGGTCGGTTTGTATACTAACCGTTCTTCCTCAGTGACTCCTTCTGTCGGACATACACGGTGTCGATTTTCCTCAGTGGTGGAGACCTTTGCTGGCTGACGGTTTGTTCTCGTGGAGGGAGTGTGGCAACCCCATGTTAACCCACTCAGGCCACCGGGGGACCTGGAGGCTGTGTCAGGCTGGGCTTCTCTCTCTGTGACACTCCACACACAATGACACAAGTGCGTGACTCTGTAATGAAGCCTTGAGACCTCTGCACATGCCCAACAGAGGTGTCTGTAGACAGGTCTGTGCCGGCATGAAAATCACAGGAGACCCTCCCCAGGCTGTCACAGCCAGCAGCCATCACACGGTAGAGAAAACAATATCTTAAATTTACCATAAAATAAAGGCAGGAGTTACAGATGTTGAGAAGCAAGTTGTAGCAAGAAAAGCCAGAATTGGCTTAGCCAGAGCGATGATTGTTGCATTTTGCCAGAGCGAGAGCTGACCACTGCAAGTGACACACGGCGGCATCTTCCAATTAGTAGGCCAGTGCAGTTTTCAAAAAGGCACCTGTGAGTTTTCTTTTCTTCACGTGCCTTTTTTTGGTGCTTGGTCCCATTGTGCAAACATGAGCGAACCAGTGTGTGGGCGTGTGTAAGTGGAGATGAGCACTGACGGGGCCACCCCAGGACGAGGCAGGCGACTGGAAGTCGGGCGCAGGCTCCGAGCAGCAGGCCCCAGAGGCTGCGCAGCAAAGTCTTCAGGGCTCCCCTGCCAGTGGGTGGCTTGCTGACACTACACACACACACATACACACTCTCAGTCTTCACTGAGAGAGAGGCCCCCACACCCCGAGGGGTCCCTTAGGTCCAGCATCTGTGTTTTTATGAAAAGCTGGAGCTGAGTCTCGGCGCCCCATGTTCAGTGGTTAAGGCGCTATCACATACACCGGGCTGGCGGATTTGAACCCAGCCTGGGCCTGCCAAACAACAATGACAACTACAACAACAAAAATAGCTGGGCATTGTGGCAGACGCCTGTAGTCCGAGCTACTTGGGAGACTGAGGCAAGAGAATCACTTACGCCCAAGAGTTTGAGGTTGCTGTGAGCTGTGATGCCCCAGCATTCTACCGAGGGTGACATAGTGACACTCTGTCTCAAAAAAAAAACAAGCTGGAGCTGAGATGATTTCACAGCTGGAATCAAGAGTGGGAAATTTTGAAGCAAAAGTGTGGGATCTGTTTTCTAATCTTTGTTCTCCAGAGATCAGGAACTTTGTGGTGTCCTGGCCCACAAGTATAGTGAGTTTTACGTTCTTCCCTCCACCCAAAGCCTTAGTGCTGCAGCACCCGCCACACCCTGTAAGGCCAACTCCGCGTGGCCCACAGGATCCTGCGGGCGGCCCACCTTACTAGGCCCTACAGGTGGCACCTCCAGCTCCCACTAGGCTGTCCACACTTGGGGCTTCGGATCCCCGGGAGAAGCGCCTCCTGCTCGCTCCAGAGTGGAAGTTGGAAAGGAGAAAGCTCTGACACTTGGGCTCTGTGATGTCAAAGCCTCTCCCAGCTCATCAGTCACAGGGACACTCACCGCCCGCTCCATGGCCCCCCACTTCTGTCCCGACAGTTCACAGCAACTCCACCAGCTGGGTGAACTTCCGCTCTAGCCCACGACCTTGGTGCTGAGGGAGGCTTGCCTTTCAAAGCCACACGACAGCCTCTGTCCCTGCCCCACTGTCGTTAGAGAAGCTGGTAGCTTGTGCCTCGCATTTCAGGACCCCAGGCTGCACGTTTTAGGGCACGGCACGGCACATTTTTTCCTTCCAATAAGCTGAGTTCTTGTCTTTAGTTTATTAAGAAATATTTTACTGAAGGAACTTTGATGTACTTTGTAAACATGTGTAGTAGTTTCACTGAATTTTTGAAAAGAAAAAACTTTCAGCTTACATGGGGAATTTAACATCAGTCCTCAGTTTTGATTTAGAGGTTGGTTCTAAAATCTTAGATATGTGCCCATTATTAAATTTCATAACTTCTGACCTAAAATATGCACAGTGGAGTTTGCTTTTAAACAAACAAACATAGAATAATAAAAATAGAAAAGATTTATCTTGGACTTAATTGAGGTTTCTCTGTAATTTAGATATCCTTACCGATTAAAAAGTCTATTTAGGATGCTACTTCTAGACAATATGGTGACATCCAATTCCAATATGATATCTACACCATAAGAAATTTTGAGCATAAATTGCCTAGCTCAAAAATTTTAGTAAAGAATCAAGATACTCATATCACAACAAAAGGTCAGAAGAACTGCAGCAAAAAGAGGAGAGGTGGGGGAAGGATGGGGGAGGGCAGGGAGGAAGAGGGAGGTCGAAAGGGTGGGGGAGGGCAGGGTGGGGAGGGCCAGGTGGGGGTCTGCAGCCGATTGCCTGGAGTTCTTGCTTATAAAGTAAAGCAGCATTATGAAGGTGTAAAAATTGTTTTAAAGGCTCTGTCCATAACTTAATATTGAAAAGGAAAATCTTTGAAATTGTGTGTATAATTTTGATTTTCTTGGTCAAAACAGGCTTTTGCAAAATAATTTCAAAAATATGGACAGAAGTTGCTTTGGCTTATTAATTATTTTGGATAACATAAAGTCTTGGTACGTAACTATAATTTTTATATCTCTTTTCATTTCAGAAAAGTAAACAAGTGCTACAGGGGCCGTTCTTGTCCAATAATTGTTCATTGCAGGCAAGTAAAACTTTTAACATGGATTAAGAAATTCTTGCTACCTCAAAAAAATAATCTATGTGATTAAATACAGAAGCTACAGTTTCTAGTTGCTTAATAAATAAATATAGCTAATTGATATTTCTAAAGGAAACCAAAGGTGCAAACTTAATTCTCTCAGCCACTTGGATAGATAAGACAGTGTGATTATTTTCTCATGTCTGCATGGACGCACGGGGCACCGTTTCCTCTGCAGCCCCATGCTGTCACTGCGTCCTGTCCCTCACGATGCCATCCTGCCACCCCATTTTCTTCATGCTCTTAATGCTGCCATCACACAAAAGCCTTGAAACGGTACTTTTGATCTCCTGCATTACTTTGGCCTCCAGTGCTGGAGCTGAGGTCTGGACCCCTTTACAGATGGGCCTCGTAGAGCCATGAGCAGACAAGAACAGACTCTGTCATGACAAGGGGGGTGGCAACCTCCAGCTCATTACCTGAGTCTGGGCTCTTGAGTAAAAGCTCAATGACTCAGATCCTTCATTATGTAAAACCAGACCAGTGAGACTCATCCATGCAAAGAAAACTCAGTGTCAAGGCACCATTTCCACCTGACCTGATACTCGGTTATTCCGGGTAAAGAAGCCGTACTCCACTTTTCTAGAACTGTCTTGTGTCCAAGGCTCTTTTCTGCCTGGGACAAAAAAGGAATCTGTTGGGCGGCCCCTGTGGCTCCGCAAGTAGGCTGCTGACCCCATGTACCGAAGGTGCCGGGGTCAAACTCTGCCTCAGCCGAACTGCAAAACAGAAAAATAGCTGGAGCTGGGCGCTGTGGCGGGCGCCTGTGTCCCGGCTACTCGGGAGGCGGAGGCAAGAGAATCGCCTAAGCCCAGGGTTGAAGGTTGCTGTGAGCTGCGTGACACCACGGCACTCTACTGAGGGTGATAAAGTGAGACTCCATCTCTACAAAAAAAAAAAAGGAATCTGTCTCCAAAGGTCAAATCCCAAATCTGTGAGTTTAAGAAGCAAGTGTGTCCGTGCCCGTGTGTGCTCTGTCTGTGACAGAGGAAGAAATCGAGGGGGCCTCAGGGTCCCCAAAGAGTGGGTCAGAGCACCTTCACCCATCAGCGTGTCGAGACAGCTGGCTAGTTGGGAGGTTTTTGTAGCATTTCTTAAAACATGCACGAGTATGTGCTGTCCCAAGACGCAAAGCAGGCCCCACTCTCGGCTTTCCAGATGCGGCTTTCCTCAACCATTTCTTCAAGAAAACGTATTAAAGCCAAACACAATGATCTTATTTCCATCTGAAGATCAAGCTGTGGGCTTAGGGGTGATTTCGAGGGTTACAGGCCAGATCAGAAACGCGAGGCTCAACAATGTGTTGGGTGGTCACATGATCACTAAAGCTTCAAAATGGAAACTCTCTTCTTTATTTTTTCTTAAATCTCAATTGATGTGGCTAAGAGTATACATGTAAAAAGTCCTCCATTTAAAAGCTACGGCTATAGGAACAAGCATGCTTTAAAGGGGGTCCTTGGAACACAGGTATCTCTGCCCGGGGAGACACAACCTCATACATCATTTCTTCCAAGTAGCGGACAGTGCCAAGGCTGCCCCTTCTACAAAAAGAATTTTCATTTTTTTCCATTTGCTGTTGTTGAGGTATAATTCAAAACATTTTTACAACTCCAGCCCAGATGGTAAATATTCCAGTTATAGCTGGTTGGTAGGATGAGAAAAAGATGAAAAGACAGTGCTTTTTAAAGAATATGATTAAGCACCAAATGAGACATGTATTTCTACCTCTGAGAGGGAGGACATTCACTTAACAAGGGCGTGAAGGTGGCTCACACCTACAGCCCTAGAGCTTTGGGAGGCTATGATGGGAGGATTAGTTAAGGCCAGGAGTTTGAGGCCAACCTGGGCAGTGTAGCGAGACCTCTACAAAAAAAAAGTAGAAAATAGCCAGGTAAGTTGGTGCACACCTATAGTCCCAGCTGCTTGGGAGGCTGAGGTGAGAGGATCGCTTGAGCCCAGGAATTCAAGGCCAAAGTGAGCTGTGATTGCACCACTGCCCCCCAGCCTGAGTGACAGAGTGAGACCCTGACTCAAAAAAAAGAGAGTCCCTGGAAGCACAGCTGCAAGTGTGACCCAGCAGGGCCCACCCCTGAGTCCTCCCCGCTGCCCGCGAGGGGGTCCAGTGATTACAAAGAATTGTGCAGTGTTTTTAATACCAATGCCGTCAACTCTGACAGTCAAGCATTTCTTTTTCTCACTTTTTCCTGAAAAAATGTTCCACATCTTTGGCCAAAGAGGGGGAAAGGAAGGAAGAAACAGGTTCCCTGAAGCAGGACGGCTCAAAGGCACACGCGCCCCAGCCTGCCCCTGCCCCCGACACGTACACGGGAGGGAACCGGCTGTCGCGGGCTTTGTGGACTTCCCACAGCAGCCTCTCATGTCTCTCCTTCTGTTGGCAGTGACGGCGCGGGCCGGAGCGGCACCTACGTCCTGATCGACATGGTTCTCAACAAGATGGCCAAAGGTGAGCACGGAGCCTCTGGTCTCAGAGCCGGTCCATCACTGGCAGCGTAGGGCCGTGATGTTCACAGGAGATCCTGGAAGACATTAGCCGGTGGCTGCCCCTCCCCGCGGCACCATGGGGCTGAGCGGACACACTAACTCAAGTCCCTCTTTGCTCATCCGCTGAGCGCATAGTAGGCCCTCGATGGCATTGGAATGAGGGTGCAGTCCAGGGTCACTGTAGGCATACCTCAAGGAAGTTTCTAGGACTCTCCGCCATTACTAAAACTGTATTTGCAGGATACAATTTAGGTTTTGTGCTGGAGTCACGCTAGAAACCTCTGGGAGTGATTGCCATCACATATAAACCACCTTATCTCCACAAACCTTCCAGCTCCATCCCCGAGTCCATCTGCACTCCAGGGCATTTCCTCTCTGGGGCCCTGCAGGGTGGCTGGACCTGACCTTACCAGGTGAGGGAGGAACTCACAGCCAGCAGCAGGTGGACAGACCTGGGGGGCCCAGCTCTGCCAGAGATGAGTTTTACCACTTTGGACAGAACCTGGAACCCAATTTCTTCTACAGAAGGGTGGGCCTGGATCTGGCCTGCTACTTCTCAAGGTGCTGAGCTAAACTCCACGCCTGTGAGGCCAGACCCAGTGCCCACTTTTTCCTTATTCATTAATGCTACTGTGTCTTACCAAATACACAGAGAGTGCCAGAAAAAGCATGCACATTTTAAGAAATGTTATCTACGGATTACTTTTGGAAGTTGAGTTGAAGGTACCTTACTGGTCAGGTAAGATCCATTTTACCTGCATTTTGTATACTTTGGGAAATGATCAATTTTACTTCCAACAAAACCTTTTTATTTTTTGAGACGGAGTCTCACTTTATTGCCCTGGAGTAGAGTGCAGTGGTGTCATAGCTCACAGCAACCTCAGACTCTTGGGCTCAAGCAATTCTCTTGCCTTAGCCTCCCAAGTAGCTGAGCTTATAGGCGTAAGCCACTGCGCCCAGCCCTAACAAAACCTTTTTAAATGTGCATATGTTTTTGGCACCCGAGTATATTTCCCTTTGCAAATGTATAGTTATTGAAGCTCAGAGCTACCAGTGGGTTTATATTTCTTCCTTTCCCTTCTTTCTCTCTCTCCCACATAAGCAATTTTCCTCCTAGTAAACCAAAATACCTTCTGAACAGTGCAGGTGATTTTACTGCAGTGCTTCCGTCCAGGCCTACAGTTTTGACCCACATGCCACCATCAACTTACTTGGTGCACATTCATTTTAAGTGGAAACTTGCCGTTAGCAGGTGGCAAGAGACTCTCAATTTTCACATCTGCTAGGACTGCTCTGGTGCCACCACATCATGTAACAGAGCCCAGGTTCCCTCCACAGTGGTGGAAACGTGAAGTGTCCTGCCTTAGGATTACGGCTAGGGGCTGGGTGGACATTATGTCCAAGGCCACAGCACACTATTTACTGGCACCATCGTACTGTGTAATATCACATGCCACTCCAAGTGCAGGGTCGGCACTCAACAATACGTGTCCAGCCATGTGGAACTGGCCAGGGTGGGCAGGCTGGGCCTTTTCTGAGTTTGGTCATCCCTTTCTGCTCCTGACCTGCTGGCCATGAGCTCAGGAGAGATCAAAGGGCAGGGCATCAGCGCTGGGAGGTGGGCCTTTCCCAGGCCACCACATGGAGAGACGCCCGGCTTTGTTCCGGGCCAGGCTGGGCCTGCCTATGCACCGGGCGGGCGTCTTTGTGCAGCCTGAGAAGCTGGAGGCCCCATTGCAGACCCTCGTTCATCAAATGATCAAAGGCCCAGAGCCCTGGACGTGAAACCTTTCTTCCCAATTCCCTTTCTTAAAAGGAATGAATTGCAGAGGACCAAAGAATGCCTTGCAAAGCGTCCTAGTGCCGTGGGCCTGACACTGGAGTCCCTGGTTCTGAGTGCGCCAGCCTCAGCTTGCTTTCAGCCGCGCCCTTGTCCAGAAGGCCTTTCAGGGATTAGGGCCTTCGGGCCTTGTTTAAGGGCCTTTAAGAATGAACTTGGAATAATTTAAGTTCTTTCTGCACTGTCTAGTTTAGCAGCCGGCAGACAATAATGCAGTTTGAAATCAGAGTAAATAGGGTCTCGGTCCGCAAAGGATTTTGTGGCGGGAAAGTAGGCAGGAATCTGTAAAGCGTTTCTACAAGTTATTTCTGTTGCAGCAAAAGCGTTTCTAAGTATGTAAAGCATCAGAACCAGCTTTTAGGAAGGGCTTAGCTCACTTGAAGCAAAAACTTTTGTTTTCAGCCAAGACATTTTCTGAGGTGTGCTTTTTAGGTCTCTACTCTCTACTCAGAGTTTTTCCTTCTTTATCACCATTTTTTAAAGGAATGGAGAGCACCAGACAAGTGGCATGGCTTCCCCAAGACCCTGTCTGCTGGGTCACCCTGAGGGGCTGGGGCAGGTCCTCAACTGCACGCAGGCCCAGGTGCCGTGTGGCCCTGTGCTGAGGAAGCACAGCCTCCCCGACCCCCTGCAGCTGGGTCCAGGCCCAGGGCTGGGGTCTCACTTCCCAGTATGCATCGCCGAGCTTGCTGTGCAGTGTGCTGGGGCTGCCTGGCGGACGCGTGTCAGCTGGGTGCTGTCCGGTCGGGTCCACCGCAAGCGTCACAGCCTCACACCCACCACTGGTTTGCATCCTCAGTGAACCGTGCGCAGACGAGCTCGTTCAGTTTACATAAGCAGATGCACAACCTGTGCTTCACTTGACTCTGCTTTGGCTCCTGTGGGACCTCATGTAAGTGGGGTCATGTGTATTTGTCCTCCTGCGACTGGGTATCACTGACCACATGTCTTAGGACTGTCAGTGTCCTTCCTTGCATGACTGAGTGGCGTCCCATCGCATGGGCAGACCACATTTTGTTTATCCACCCGTCCGCTGATAGACAGTGGGCTATTTGCACCTCCGGCTACTGTGACTGACGTTGCTGTGGGCATGGGCGTGCAAACATCTTGAATCCTTGCTTTCAGTGAGTTTGGAGAATAAACTCAGGAGCAGAACTGCTGGACCGGGACAGTCCTGTACACCTGTGTGGGGAGCCCCCAGGGGTCCCCCACAGCAGCGCTCAGGGCGCCACCTTCGAGTCCTCATGAGCATATGGGATTCTCCGTTGCTTGAGTTGTTCTGGGTTTACACTTTCCTGTAACGGGCCAAGCCGAGCATCTCTTTGTGTGCTCGGTGGACATTCCTGTCATCGCTGGAGAAATGTCTATTCTAATCCGTTGCCAGTTGTTGGGTTATAAGGATGTTTATGTTTTCTGGGTGTTAATCCCTTATAAAATGTGTCTTTTGCAAGTATTTTTTCCCATCATGTAGGCTGTCCTTTTACTCTCTTGGTCATGTTCTTCCTTGCACAGAAGTGTTTAATTTTTATGAAACCCAGTTTACATTTTAAACATTTTTTGGAATGTTTTTCTCTGTAGCTCACTGCTTCCCTGCTCTGTCACCCCCAGTCCTGCTGGGTCCTATTATCATGACATCATTCGCCCTCTTGGCAAACCCCAGGCTGATCCACAAATGTGCCCATCTAGCGGGTCACGAGGGAACAAGCCTAGTTTGACACAGGTCAACTGGTGGGGGCTGAGGACCTGCTGCTCACCGGCAGAGCAGCCGGCATGCCGCAGACAGAACAGAAAAGCCCCGTCCTCTGAGAGAAGCGGCCTGCCCAGTTGTAAGGTGGGGAGCACAGACATGGATGCTTGGAGACTTGGTGCCAGGGCACGTTTCACCAGCTAGCAGGCCAGGCTCTGGTGGAAGCTGTTTTCATAGAACCGAAGGGGCTGGGGGGACATTTGCTCCAACCACTTTGCTATGAGCCAAGGAAGCAGATCCCTGAGTTTGAGTCCCTGGCCAGGGTCAGATGTGTCACCCTGGCTTGTTATGGGATCTCAGGGGACAGCTCGGAAGGGTGGCCAGTGGTGCAGCCAGGGATGGTGGGGTCAGTGATTCGGGGAGTTTGTTGTGGGCTGTCATGAGAACTGCAAAAGGAAGAGAGGAGGGTGGACCATGGGAGTAGGATGGCAGGCGGTCAGCCCCTCTCGTCAGAGTTGGGAGTGAGGGGCTGAGCTGGCCCTGTGGGGCAGAGGCCTCAGCCGTTGCATCAGAGCCGTGGCATGGTGGGAGAGGTACGCGTGCAGCTCCGCCCTCCACAGGCAAGGCCAATGTGGATGGGCAGGCTGGGGGCCGCAGGACAGTGGTGCTTGTGTGACTCAAACAAGGGAACAAGCAGGAAACAGACTTCACAGACCCGCCACCTCCCACGTGCCCCAAGTGACAGTGTCTGAGCTGCAGAGAGTGGCAGGCTGGGAACAGCATCCGGACGAGGCGAGGCCCCTCCACTCGGAGGAGCAACTGCCCCCCTCAGGCCACAGCCTGGGGCTTCTCCCCTCAATTTATTTTTAATGTTTCTCCCACCACCAATATCCCCAACCCCTGCCCCAAGTCATTCTGGGGCATTGGAATAGTGACAGCTGGGGGCCCTCAGGGACGAAGTGTCCCATCTGAGGCAGGAAGACAGCCTGGCCCTTGGAAGCAACAGTGTCCTGGGGTGTGGCCGTCCCCACAGGGTGGGCACAGGGTGGGCTCTGGCGCTCACCATCTCACTGGAGGGACCCCAAGCTTGGGAAGCTCCCGGGACAGCTCCCTTGGGTGTGTTTATGAGCTGGTGCGGCTGCTCTGGTGCCTAGAGGGGCTTCCTGTTCTTCCCTACGAGGAGCATCAACTTGGCCTCCTTCGGTTTCCGACTGTAGCGGAAGGTGGCCCTGGCAAGCTGGGGCCTCATGGCCTGACTGTGGGGACACCTGGGCCACCTCAGTGCCAAGTATCCTGCAGCCCTTGCTGTCTCCCCTCCACCCATGAGAGGAAACAGTCCCTGCTGCCCCCCAGACACCCACTGAGCTCCATGTGGGTTTGGGCCCATCCACGGCTGCAGGGATTCCCCTGCGGGACAGGGCACCTTGAGACCCCTCCGCAGACCACAGGGGTGTCCCCTGGGAACGCAGCAGCACACCACACTGCCACCCACAGAGGACACATGTGAACCCCAGAGGTCAAGGTGGCACTGAAAGCTGCACCGTGGCTGCATCGTGTCACCTGAGGGGGACATTTTCAAATGGAGGTAGGAGGCTTGGAGAGCACCAGCCTTTCTAAGGAGGCCCAGGAAAGCAAGCATGCAGAAGAATCTGAGTCAATAGTCCTCACGTGGACCCCGGACTCACGCCACCTTGGATAGGCAGAAGAGCTGTGCAGGAGCGTGGTCTGGGCTGTGATACATGCACCTGGTTCCCTGGAGAGGCTTCCAGGTCCCCTTTTTACAAAACTGAGTGGTGCAAATTGGCCTTGGCCGTGAGCTACATAACAGGCTCCCACTGCTTCCACCACAAGCCACAGAACAGAATCGGAACTAGCACTGCCCCACCAGGTCACCACCTGAACCCACCAGACCGAGGATGGACCTCAGGGCACAGCAGGGGAGACCTCTGGCTCTGTGTGTCCGTGAGAGACCTAAGGACGGACTCCTCCGGTCGGCTCCTAGGAGCAGAGGTGGCAGGTTTCGTTGGCCCTAGGCAGACACTGGCCACACTGTTTCATGTGTTCTAATCAAGCACGAGCATGAGCAGAGAATGGAAGTGCTGTTGTTCTGGGTGGCACGAGTCAGCATTCAGCCACCCAGGTGTCTGGAACCTGTTCCATGTGCCCACAGTTTGCTGTGGATCTTCACGCAGCTGCAGGAGTCTTACTAAGAGCCGTTCACCGTGTGCTCCTTCATCTGAATTCTAACATGGTATTGAGGGCCTGGGCTGTCTACCTGGGGGCGCGCGTGTGCTGTGCAGGGCTCTGGTTAGCTGCCACTCAGCATCTGTCATGCAGCACCCGGCACTGGTTTTGCAGGGGGTGAAAGTGGGGGTAGCGCCCTGTAGTTGGCACCACAGCTATACAGTTTGCACCCGGTCACGTGTGGATGGGTGGAGGAATTTTTATAGTCACGTGTATCTTCTCCCTTTAAGGTCAGCTTTCATCTTTTATAACCAGATTGTGCTCATTCGCATGTGGCCACCCAGGTCTGCTATCTTCAAGTCAATGCCGTTGACACCTGTGCAGAATTACAAGATGTTATAGAAGACAGAACATTAGAAGTATACGTGTTTGGGGGGCAGTGCCTGTGGCTCAAGGAATAGGGCGCTGGCCCCATATATCGGAGGTGGTGGGTTCAAACCTGGCCCCAGTCAAAACTGCAATAAATAAATAAATTTATAAAAAAGAAAAAAAATAGTAAACGTATTTTGCACAATTCCCCATTCTGGTGTGTTAGAGGATTATGACTTTAAATGATAGTACATACTTACAGAATCCCACATTTTGTTTAACTTATATTTTTCAAAAAGATTTCGAGGTATCGGCTCGGCACCTGTGGCTCAGCGGGCTAAGTCGCCAGCCACGTACACCTGAGCTGGCGGGTTCGAATCCAGCCCAGGCCCGCCAAACAACAATGACGGCTGCTACCAAAAAATGGCCAGGCGTTGTGGGGGGCGCGTGTAGTCCCAGCTACTTGGGAGGCGGAGGCAGGAGACTCGCTTGAGCCCAGGAATTGGAGGTTGCTGTGAGCTGTAATGCCACGGTACTCTATCCAGGGCGACAGCTTAAGGCTCTGTCTCAAAAAAAAAAGATTTCGAGGTATCTCAAGTTTCCCCAGAAGAACAATTTAGAATTTGTTTGGAAGAAAAAAATAAGAAATGCCTTGCTTGTTTTGGTTCTGATATCCTTGATTTTCAGGTGAATACGATGCACATTTGTGCCTTTGATTACAGGGAAATGTTATAACAAGGAGATTGTAATTTACCTAGAAGGTCAGCTAAAAATCTTCCTGCTTGTAATTTTTGTAAGTCTCTAGTTAGGATCATCCAGGGAAAGTGTGGAGTAAAATCTGCTCAGCACAGAAGGCTTGGATGGTGTGTGTTTAATCAAGTCTGTGTTTGTGTGAGGTGGGGTCGGGGTGCTGTGTGTGTGTGTGTGTGTGTGTGAGAGACTAGGTGTGTGATGTGGCATGGGCGCGTTGTGTGGGCATGAGCATGGGCATAAGTGTGTGTGCTGTGTGGGTGTGTGCATGCCTGCCTATGACTATGCCATATGGGGTGTGCGTGCTGTGTGCACATGAGCACGCGTGCATGTGTCAGACTGTGTGATGTGGGCGTGGGCGTGCCTGTATGCACATGCGTGTGTGTGCACATGTGTGGACAGTTGTGTGAAGTATCATGTGGCATGTGGCAAGCTGCGCCACCTTGCTGAGCCCAGCCCAGTGCAGACAGACACATGTCACCTGTGTGGCACCAAAGCGTCCCTGCCTTCTGCCACCTTTTGTTTTGTTCCCTTGAGTGTGGGGGACTCTAGCTGCGGCACCTGTCACCCGGCGCGATCCCAGGTCTGACTCTGTGATGTTGAGGACTAGAAAGATCGAGCGTCTGCCCTTAACAGTTCAGCCCTTCAAACTCTGGGCTCAGAACAAAACAAAACCCCCCCCAGCCGGAAGGTGTGAGGAGCCTCCTCTTGGTTCACAGGCTCCGCCACTCTGCTCCTTTGAGGTCCCACGAGTCCCCTGCGTTCCGTACCCTTTCATTCCTTTAAAATGCAGTTAGTTAGGAGCAAGCATTGTTTCAGTTCTTCCAGAGGACAGAGTGGAGAAAACTTACTCCTACAAAATAAAGGCCTTTGTCACTTATACATTTGATACATAATGTCTTTTCTACTTTCAAGAAAAAATACATTGTGTGCCCACAGTTTGCCCAACTTTCTGGGTAAAAACTAAACTAGATAATATTCATCTGTGACATTCACTGATTTCTCCCAAGCACACTGTTGGGAGCCGTGGTGAAGGATGCGGCGAGAGATGGTGACCCCTCCCCACGGGGGGCCGAGGCCACACTTACGGGCGTCCCCTGGTAGAATACTGGTCCAGTGACATTAGTGGAGTCACACAGCTCGCTCAGCCAACAGCCAAACTCCAGGAGAAAGCAAAGCACACCTCAGGAAAAGACGTCTTAACTTCCGATGACTTTCATTGTAACAAATAGTTTTAATACTTTAGTACTAATATAATTCTAAGTTCATTGCTTAATAGTTAATACTGTTTTATCGAAAACTAAAACTGCTCTGCTGTCTTCAGAATGTATTTAACTGGTGTGTGAGCCTCTAAACCAGTGAGCCCTGCGGGAAGCAGGCAATGGTGGGGGGCACTAACGTCTTCTGCTCGGGGCCCGGATGGTGCTGGGGCACCCGTGTGGAGTGCCCTCGGAGCCACCAGCAGCAGAGCTGGGGCGTGCCGGGCACCAGGCAGACGTGGGGGCCCTGTCCCCCGACACTCACTGCACTGGGCTGCTGGCCAAGCACATGGCTCGCTTTCATTTCTGGGGCCCATTCTGGGAACCAAAACCGCCAACTTAAAGTAATGGAAAGTGAACTTCAGTGAGCCACTGCGTTTCTCTGGTGTTGCCGTGATCATGATGCTTCTCAGAACACACCTGGAGCTCCCTGGCGCAGTCACACTGTGTGTCCCCACAACCATTGTCAGAGCCCCTCTCTCTCCTTCCACCTGGGTGTTCGTGCATGTTCCGTGGTCTGACTGTTCACACACTGTTTAACTTGAGCGTCATACCCAGTAGGTCTTACCCAGAACCTTCATGTCATCAGCCAAATTGGATTTTTCTAGAGAGATTTCTATTTTAAATGCACTAGAAGGAGATTTCTATACCTTGGAGACCTTAGCTAAACCCTTTAACACATGCAACCCTGCCCTGCACGTGCTGCGTTTGTGCCCCATGCGCCCATGGAGCTGGGGAGGCCGTGGAGCAGCGTCCAGCACTGGCCTGCTGCCGGCCTCTCCCCCGGAGCCTCTTGACTGACAGGACAACCCAGGTGGCCCCCACAACAGACAAGCCACTTTCCCTAATGACCCCTTACTTTCCTAGCTCAGTGCTGTGTGCTTTTTAAAGGATTAATTTCCTCCAGTGTTCAGTTTGGGTTTCACCAGTTCTTTCGTCTTCTCACTTTTACTCACAAACAGTAGTGCAAAGGGCGCCACAATGAAGTCAAATGAGAAAGATTTTATTTGTAGTGTTTTACCAGAGGATCACGCAGCAGCCCTGGGACACTCTGGGCATAGTTCCTGCCACCTCCGGCCAGCACCGGTCACAGCTCTGGGCGGCTGTGTCCCCACCTGGAACTCGTGAGAAGGCTACAGCCTGCGACTGTGAGGGTGAGACTTCCACACCACTTGTATGATGCAGAAAGCCTTTCAGGATTAAACAGCCGTGGAAAGTTGTTTATTTAAAATCCTTTTCAGGGCATAAAACAAAGTCCCCTGAGCTGCCCAGACCAAGAGAAGCTTCACTGGTGTGTGTCCCAGAGGAGCCCTCAGCGCTGCAGGGGAAGGACTCAGGCTCCCTTCATGGACCAGCCTGTCTCCGCCTCGTCCAGCCCTCTGAAACTCCGGGGTCCTGAGTGGGGCACAGCCGTCACTGTGGAGCCTCGTCAGAGGCGTCTCCCGAGACTAGCTTGTGAATCTGAAACAGCCCGGGCGTCTGACATGCTGTGAATGATGTCACTCTCACAGACGTCTCCCTGGATCCCCCAGGACCCTCTGAAGCAGGAACGGCACCCTGCCTGGCAGGGAATGACAGGGTCCCCCATGCATGGGGCGCAGGAGCCCAGCCCAGCCAACACCTGATTGCAGCCTGGTGTTCCTATGTTGAACCGGTGGATTTTTGTTTTGGAAAAATTTCTAAAAAGCTGATAGACATTTTATGTTTTTAATTACTCAAGAGCCATCAGTTCTGGCCTCTTCCATACAATAGGGCTGTCCACGTCTTTAGCAAACGTGTCCTGCTCTTGCTCTCAACTCCTGTCTTGTGTCTACCTTGGAAAAAAAACACCAGTCCTGAGAAGTTTTGTTGACCAGAATGGACCCTCCAGGCCCTGCAGGGTCAGATGTGTGTCCAGGGGGGACACACCAGGGAAGCAGCCTCCTGCCTGCCCTCGGTCTGGGGCTGGTCCCCTGCAGCCCCCGCTGAGCTGTGACACCCACGCACCACATGACCCTTCAACATCAAGCAGTTACGAGACCCGGTGGTGTGGCTCACTGTACCTTTCCCAGCTTATGAACAATTATAATGCCAACAATTGAGCAGAACGCCCCCCTCCTAAACGAGGGGCAGATGGCCAGCGGCGGGGTGATCTCCCTGTCCTGATCTCTGTCACACACCATTTAGCCGGATGGTTATTTTTCACTCACCATGGCTAACAGGCACGAGTCCTACCATTTCTTCTGGATAATTTTGTAAGAGCCGCGCTAGCTTCAGATTCTACAGCTGACTTGAGATGCCTGAAAGATGGACGGGGCAGACTGCGACATTCTTATCCTCTGTCTGCAGCTGTGACCGCTTCACACTTAAAATTAAGTTGTGCAAAAGTTCTGTGTACGGTGTGTACAAAAGCCAGAGCTCCTTCCAAAAGGCACCATCACCACCATGGTGGACGCAGCTTCTGTGGCAGGGTCACTGAGGGACGAAGCTTCCGGCCAAAGGCCTGGAGCTCGGGCCTCTTCATGCAGGCCCAACTTTCCTAAGGTAGAATGTTTTGTTGGAGAAGCTGAGCTCTTTGTACGATTGTTACTGTAGTTCTGTGGGAGGGTGAGGAGAAGGTCCTTGTGCTGCCCTCAGTGACACTGCCTAGCAGGCCACTCCAGCCTCCTCGCCTCTGATTTACACATTTAACAAACACCTCCACTGCTTTAACTTCATAGATTTCCTTTAAGACATTGTATTTAGGCTCAGCGCCTATAGCTCAACAGCTAGGGCTCCAGCCACATACACTGGGCTGGCGGGTTTGAACCCAGCCCAGGCCTGCCAAACAACAATGACAACTACAACCAAAAAATAGCCAGGCCTGGTGGCACCTGTAGTCCCAGCTAGTTAGGAGGCTGAATCGCGTAAGCCCACGAGTTTGAGGTTGCTGTAAGTTCTGATGCCAGGGCACTCTACTGAGGGTGACAGAGTGTGACTCTGTCTCAAAAAAAAAAAGACATTGTGTTTACTGTGGCCATGTCAGCGGGCCCACCAGCTGCCACTCCTCCCCCTCTCTGGACAGGTTTGCTGCTAAGAGAGGCAGGTGGATGCCCATGCTGCTCCCAGGCCCCGAAGGATGCTGTTCCTTCCCTGGGGAGGGGACCTGGAGGGGCTGTCAGCTCTGTCCTCACGGTGACGCCCTGTCATGGATGCCCAGTACCAAGGAGCTCCATCCCGGCAGAACGTTGCTGCACCTGTGCCCCGGGATGTGGGCACAGACTGAGTGGGAGGGGCAGGATGCTCAGCGTCCTGACTGCCACTCCTTGCTGTGGATTTTGTTTTCCCTTCATGCAAATGTGACATTTGGTTCCAAGGATTTCCTCCCCAGCACTCCCAGCCACCTCACCTTTCCTTCCAGCTGCCAGCAGCTCTGAACTGAGCCCTCCCACCCCCCCGCGGGCATGGGCAGCATCTGGTCACTGGTTTTCTGGGGTCGCCCGGTAAGTCCACAGAAATGTGAGGCGAGGGATGAGAGTAGCCTGAGGGTGTTCACATCCACTGTCCTGCTGCCATGACCAGGGGTCAGCCCATGCACTCAGGTTAGGGCAGAAAAGACCAGGCTGCTCCTGGTGACCACTTGGGTGGGGCTGCTCCCCAGGGCACCCCACGGTCCCCACCATCCTCCCTGGTGTGCCCCAGGGTCGAAGGCGTGGGCCCTTCTCCCATCTCGGTAGCCTTGAACAAGCCACTGGACCCTGATGTGTCTCAGAGCCTCATCCACAGCAGGGTTGGGGGGCACAGTCCTCACTCACTCCACGCGGTTCTGGTGGAGGCGAAATGAAACGCTGCCTGGGACGCCAGGGAGCTGCTGGCCTCGCACAGCTGGTGCCCCTTGCACAGGCCCTGTCCCCCCTCAAAACTGCAGCAAGCGGAGAGGTCGGGTCCTGACTTGTTTATCTATTAAAGCACAGTCCCCAAACTTTTTGGCACCAGGGACCAGTTTCACGGAAGACAAAGTTTTCCACCGACAGGGTACAGGGCAGGGGACGGAAGGCGGAGCTCAGGAGGTGCCGGGCCACAGACCCGCGGTGGGGACCATAGCACGGACGGGCTGAGCGACGGGAGCTGACCAATGGGGAGGTTGGACTTCAGAGCGCAGGTGGTGTTTGCACACAGGCAAGGCACCTGCTCTCTGAGGAGACGCCATCCCGAGGGAACCACTGCCCTCAGATTATGGCCACTGGACTCATGATCTTTTCTTAAAATTCAGATCACTCAATTTTAAAAGACAGGGAGTCTACAGTCAAAAGCCAATATGAATGTTTAATCTAATCTAAATTAGTCTAATTTTTTCATGTCTTTAAATTAAAAAATCCTATGTGATCAAAATGAAAGCTTATATACTGCTTGTTATTGTTTAAAAAATTCTTTAAAATGCCACAAGAACAACCCTAGCAAAGCTTTAGTTTCCAGCAGTGACGGCTTGCTGTTGGGAAGTATCTATGGCGGCATCTCATGACAGTTTTTCAGCCCCGCTTCCTTGAATTAATGCTAATGAAAGCTGCCTGGCTTCGCTTTTCTATATGAACGTGAAATTGCAGCTGCTGCAAAGCCTGCTTGAGGGTGGGGGTAATAATTTTCAATTGGCCTCTTAGCCCAAAGGGAACCTCGGCAGAGGAGATTGACAGACAGAGCATGGATTATCTTGTGCTCTGCACTCAGCCCAATTTGTGATTTGTTGCAGGTGCTAAAGAGATTGATATCGCTGCAACCCTGGAGCACTTGAGGGACCAGAGACCCGGCATGGTCCAGACAAAGGTACTGTCAATCAATCCTCCAGGACCTTAAATATATTAAAGGTGTCTTTCTGTGGCTATTTTCCTGAAGGGGTGGGAGGAGGCCCGATTGCACAGAATCCACATCCTTATGGCTCCGCACTGACAGGCCAGTGTCCGCCCCGTCCTCACAGACCGTCCACAGGTCCACTGTGAGTCCTGCAGCTCAGCGTCCATCGATGCTCAGTGTCCATCGATGCCACCCATCTCAAGGAGTTGAAACTCAGTGAAGTGGAACTGTCCACTCACCAGATTCGGGGCAGAGAAGAAAGCTGCGTCTCTGCAGAGAGATAGTAATAAACCCCCGAATCCTTCTGGGGAGCACCCCGCCCAGCCCTCTGTGCCCCACACCCACAGTGGGGAGGTCACTAGGACAGACGCCATCCACCATGGCTCATACATGTTGAAAAGGCACACTTCATTAGAAGGGAAGTTAGTGTGGAACCTCCTTCCCTAAGCTTTCCAGAAATACCTGTCTGGTAGACTGCCTGCATCTTGGTTTCATTTTGCTGTTTGTAACTTGTGAGATCGTCACGAGAATCTTACGTGATTATTGTGAAAGTACTTTGTAAGCCACAGCACATTTCATGCTTTTCTACTTTATTTGGAATTTTGAAATTATGTTAGACTTACAAAAGTATCACAGAAATAATGCAAGTAATTCCCATGAACCCTTCCCCCGGCTTCCCCGAGCATTAGCGCCCTACACACCACAGTGCTGCTGTGAAAACTAGGAAGTCGTGTAGACGCAGACCATTACCCCATGGACAGGCCAACCAAGGGTCAGCTGTCCCCAGTGACCTCTGGAATGGGCACTGCCGGGACCTCAGCATGTGTGGCCATCACGTCCCCTTCCTCTCTCACAGTCTGGGACAAGTTCATGGCCTCCAAGGGTTTTCTGATCTGTTTTCCTAGATGTTTATTGGTTGGGTTTGTCTGGTATCCCCTCCTGGTCAATGCCAGGGCAGTGCATTGAACAGGAATGTCCCAGTGCAAGGCTGAGTGGCCTTGCTGTCCCTCCCTAGGGATGGGCACGCCCTCACCCCCTGCAGGTGTGTCTGCTGCCCTCTGCAATGGACACATGTTTCTCCTTGTGCTGTTGCCACAGTCCACATTGTAAGCCGGCAAGTAATGAGGTGACAGCTACGTTCAGTGACAAGGACCCCCAGGTGTCCTGCCCATGGAAGGGCCTATGCTGCTGGCCTGACCACCCCCTGGCTGAGCACTGCTGTGAGGAGTGAGACCCATCAAGTCCAGGAAGGCAGCTCAGCGACCACCTGCCCCACTGGCCCTGCATTCCCCAACTGAGCAGCAGAGACTGCTGAGGCTGTGAGGTCAGGGACACTGACACCGTGTTGGCATTGGCGCCCACTCAGCGAGGAGCCATGGGAAACCCTAAACTCAAGCTCCCGTCCTCTCCTGCCTCTGAGCCCCTCAGCAGGCAGAGAGGGGCGGCATGCCCCAGATGCAGGCTGACGTTGGTCTGGATGGAGGCAAAATCCTTGGGACGGCAAATCTTGTAAAAACAGGGGAGGGAAAGCCTGGTACAGTGAAGGAGAAGACCTTGCCCTCTGCTGTCTGTGCTCAGTTTGCCAGAACAGCCCTCCCTGCACACAGAGTGCTGAGGCCCTCCCCGAGCTGAGGGGCTGAGACCACTCAGAGGGCGAGGGAGTGTGTGTACTCCGTTCTAATTGGAAAGTGGCAGAATGATACAGCTCGCTCACTCACTGCAGCAATATTGGCTAGAATATTCGGTGACCTAGAGCTCCAACTTGTCAGCACAAACCTCATCCCTAACTTCCTTTCCACCTGACTGCCTGCAGGAGTTCACTCTCTGCCTCGGGCCGGGTGTTTGCAGGTGTATTGAAGCCTGTGCCTGGAATTCGACAGCATGAAGAGACTGTAACACGTAAAAATCCCCATTGCATCCTATTTGGGGACTGCTTCGCCCCATATTACCCCATGAGACTGAGCATCCCCAAAACAATAGAAAATTATTGCTGAATAATAATTTGAATACTCTTCTGTACAAGAAGAAGACGGTCTATGGTCTGTTAATTTGAACACAGTTAGTCAAATCACAGGGACCGTACATGAGGAAGGGTGAGGTGAGCCTGGAGACAGCAGGGGCCCAGAATACCCAGGACACCAGCAAAATCTCGTTTTTGTGTTAGCAAAGCAAGTGTCAGGTTAGCTGTTTGCCTCCCTGGAGTGGGGGTCAGCCAGACAACCAAAACCCAGCAGTGGACACGGCGCAAGTGAGCGCCAGGCGGCCCACGGGCAGCTGCACAGGCTCCTGAGGGGACAGTGACAGGAGGGGTTCAACTGCCTTCTCCCCGTCTGCTGAGAGCGGCTCTTCCTCGCCCCCAGAGCTCTCAGGAAGTAAGAGCTGGTGACGAGGGTCCCCACACCAGGAGACGTTCTGTCCTGCACCGGCACACAGGGCCCGGTGCCCCCTTCCTCACCTGCCTCTCCCGAGTTTGCGTTTTCTCCTTCCTGAGGCCTCACCCATCCCTCCAGCCCCAGGCACCCTGACTTGGCTCCACATCCCGGGGACTGGGCCTGTTTCACACATGCCCTCATGTCCCCCCAGGGCTGGGCCAGCAAACCCAGTGCAGCTGCCAAGCCAGACTCAGCTGGGCTCATGGAAACCCCCCACACCAGTAGGGTCGTGCATGTCGGTCAGCATCGTCCAGTCTCTCTGCGCGCATGAGTGTGTGTATGTGTGCATACGTGTGTGGGTGTGTGTACGTGTGTCTCTGTGCATGCGCGTGTGCATGTATGTCTGCGTGTGTGTGTGTGCGTGTATGTGTGTGTGTGCATACATGTGTGTCTGCGTGAGTGGGTGTGTGCGTACGTGTGTGTGTGGGTGTGTGCGTACGCGTGTGTCTGCATGTGTGGGTGTGTCTGCGTGTGTGGGTGTGGGTGTGTCTGCCTCTTGGTCTCTGTCTCTGGTTCTCAGTCTGTCTCTATCTCTGTGTCTCTCGGCCTCTGCACACACACGTGCACAATGCCTGTCCTAACAGTCTCCGGGCTCTGCGGTCAGAGGTGAGGGAGGGTCCGGTCTGCTTGCCTGAGCAGAGAGACCGACCCATCCCCCCTGGAGGCTCACTTCCCCAGGCGTCTGGGGAGCCCTTGGAGGGGAGCAGCGTGTAGACACCCACCTTTCCTGAAGCTCTCTCTAAACTGGAGAGTGATAACATTATCATGGAGACTGTACTTGCACAGATCCCCCAGAGTTTTGTTTGAGCCAGACAGAGTGCAGATGTGAGCATGAGTATAAATATCAGCCCAGCGGCCCTGTCAGCCTCTGCCAGTTCCAGAGCCCTGCCCCAGCTGGCATCTGAGGACCATGGTCGCTCCTTTGACTTCTGACCTGCAGACCTATGTCCGGTGGGTGTCACAGGCCAGGCTGGACAGGGCTTTCCTGCCAACTCTGTCCGGTGTAGCTTCAAGCTGGTGGCCGGACACCTGACCCAGCCTGAAGGCCGCTTGGGCGTCCTGCCTTACCACTCCTGGGCGGTGGGGGCGTGGGTGGCCGGGTACACGGGAGGAGCCGGGGGCCATCTCCTATGGGTCTCAGACTTCATTTCGGTTCACTTTAGAGATGCTTCCTTGCTGAGAATGTCTCAGCTTCTCCTTCACATCCTGCCTGTCAAACTGGCAGCCCAACACGGGGTCCGTGAGACAGCAGCTCACATCTTTGCACTTTTGTATTTTCCCCGTACAGATTTGTTCTCAGGTCAGATTTCCAGACTGTTGAAGAAGTAGAGACATGTGACATGTAAATTCAGATTCCCAAACATCACCTTCAATTTTTTTCTTTCAAGTCATCACAAGCCTCAGTCCATGGGCGGCAAGAAGGGTCTGTGGCTCTTTGCGCACATTTGACCTGAACCCTCATTGCAGGGTCATTGAGCTGTCAGTGTGGGGGACAAGGGACATCTGGAGCCACGCCCATGCAGCACAGTGTCCACGTGGTTCTGGCGGGCGGGGACCGTCCCACCGAGGGCCACAGGAAGATGCTGGGCGTGGTTTCTGCAGCCTTGCACAGAGGCAGGCCCCACAGCAGCCTTGGGAAGTGTCCTGAAGCCCACCCGCCAGCTCCCTCAGTAGCAGGCTCCAGAGTGTCCGTTAGGAGCCCGTGTGGCCACACAAGCAAAAGGCCATATTCATCAGTGCCCAGAAGATCGTTCCTTAGATATCAGGTCAGGGAATATTAAAGCAGAAACTATCTTTTTATCCCAAAGTGAGCATTTCATTACTTTAACTTTCTGACATTTCAAGTTATGTTCTGTTTCTCTCACATATGAACATTCAAACTGGAAATCAATCATTATTTTTGGACTGGGAGCTGCCCTGTAACTTGAACTACCAAGACATCCATAGGGCTCCCCTCACCTAAGGTGGTGTAGTTTATTCTTTCCCGTGAGTTCTCTGCATTAATTGGCTGCTTTAGAGTGGGAGCTGAGGAGTAACACGGGCTGGCCACTCACCCCTCTCCTGGTGAGAAGAGGTGAGTCTGGCCGCCTGACTCCGCCCTTGGGAAACCTCCGCCCTCCCCATCCCGTCCTTCTCCCATGGGTTCCCCACAGGCTGGTGGCCCCATCATGCTGTCTGGACATGGGTGTGTCTGGGTGTCCTCAGGCAGCAAGTCAGTGAGGAGCTGGTTCTGGCCAAGGCTCCAGGCTCAGTGGGGCTGAGCACTCTGGGCTTTGGACAGCAGCACTGGCTGCGTCTCCCAGGACTGGAGACCCCAGGTGTGGGTCTCCCTGCCGCAGCGGCTACTTGGGCACAGGGGAGGCTCCTCAGGGCAGAACCCAGGCCTTGTCCATCTCCCCTAAGCACTTTCTTTCTGCAGAGCTGCTTGCCGCGCAGGCTGGAGTAGGAAGGACACCCTGACCCACATCCTCTGTCCTCCCTCTGCAGGAACAGTTTGAGTTTGCGCTGACAGCGGTGGCGGAAGAGGTGAACGCCATCCTCAAGGCCCTGCCCCAGTGAGCGGCTGCCACCTCGGAGGAGCCACTGCCCCCCGCGTCCCTGGGAATGCCAATACGACTTTCACCTTCTGTTAAACCTTCTGTGTCTTCTGTTGTAACCGCATAGAAAAATAGGGTTCTTAAAACTCCCGTAGTCAGTACACTTTAGCAGTTAAAATGAACATTTCTGTTTAACCAAATAATAATAGAGATTTATGGAAAAATCCAATTATGGGAAGAGGGAAGCCATTCATCTATCTCCAGTTTCTTTTAAAAAAATACTTTTCCTTGAAGCATACATTCACAAATGTCATAGTCATGATGCGGTGATGAGCACGTTCCCTGCTTGTGAGTGAGACTTTCTGGCCCTGGGTCAGCAGGGAGGGGCTCCACAGAGGGCACAAGTCACACCCGACACTTGTGCTCAAGATGGTCTGTCGCTGGAGACGCCACTGGGGCGGAACTGTTAGCGCCCATACCCCTGGGGCAAATAAGAAAATCATCACAGCACCTCGGGGCCCTCACAGCCTGTGTCCACACTTTACCCTGAGCTCTAGGGACGGGCCTGCCACATGCGTCACCCCAAGGAAGGACCAAGGCCATGACTGTCTCAGTTTTCCAGTCTTACAGATGAAACCCAATCCTGAGACACATTTTTGACATTAAAATATTGATTTCTTCATTGCAAAAATGGTTGCTATTAGTGAACACTTTCCGGTGAGATTACTGAGATCAGGAAGAACAAATCTGGGCATTTAGCAAGCTCTGCACACCCCGCCCCGGCCCACGAGCCCCACGGCCACCAGTGTTCTTCCCAGGGACCGCCTGGCCCTGCTGGCTGCCCGGAGCAGGCTGTGGACACATCACTCCTGGGAAGAAAGTGAGGTGCACACGGCAGCCCCGCTGGCTCCCGGGACGCCAGGGGTGGTTTAAGGAACCCTTGTCTGGGTGCATAGAGGTGACCGGGATTTACCAAAATAACATATGAGCATCAGATTTGCCATCACCCCCCCAAAACAGGAACGTCTGCTTCATTAAACCTAGAACGGTAAGACCCAAGAGTGAATGAGGGTATTGGGGTGCACCTCAGTGAGTCAGGGAGAAGAGGCCCCGCCATGGTGTCGCCGTCCTTTACCTGCTCAGAAACTCCACTTCACAGAGCAGGTGGCAGGGACAGCCGAGGAGTGGAGAGAAAGACGCCAGAACGTCACCTGTGTCTTTAATGGTACAATGTAGAGCTACTTTGATTATCTGTCATTTCCTTTCCAAAATTGTTTCTATCTAGAATTTAAATAATTAATAGAAATGAATTTATCTGAATATAGGAAGTATATACCTACTTGTAATTTCTAACTTCTTATGTTTCAAAAGAAATCCTCCAGTGTGAGATATATAAATATATTTAATGGTGTCCTATTAAACTTCTGATTTCACATTTGAATAGTCTTTCTTTGGAGAGCAGAGAGCAATTTTGTCCTATCTTTTGGCTTCCAGAGGTGCGGACCATTTAGGTTGCTAAAACCGAGCATGGGCATTTCCTAGTCTTAGATGTATCTATTATACCTGGGGTCAGAGTGTTGCTGAGGTTTTAGTCTTAAAATACCATGAGCCGGCTCGGCGCCTGTGGCTCAGCGGGCTAAGGCGCCAGCCACATACACCTCAGCTGGCGGGTTCGAATCCAGCCCGGGGCCCGCCAAACAAAACAACAATGACAGCTGCAACCAAAAAACGGCCAGGCATTGTGGCGGGTGCCTGTAGTCCCAGCTACATGGGAGGTGGAGGCAAGAGACTCGCTTGAGCCCGGGAATTGGAGGTTGCTGTGAGCTGTGATGCCACAGCACTCTATCCAGGGTGACAGCTTGAGGCTCTGTCTCAAAAAAAAAATACCATGAGCCGTTCTCATTGCAAGGCCGCACACCTCTGTGCCCCATCGTCTGTTTATCATCTGCCTGTCGTCTGTGTCCCACCTCCCTCCTCGTTCCCAAGACACATCACCTCAGGTGAAAATGGGGCCCTGTCCTGGTGAGTCTCACAGTGTGGACCCCTGACCACCATCCTGCATGGGACTGGAGCACAACCTCACACTGCAGCCAGCAGGACAGCACTCAGGGAACGTCACCCATAACCAAGGGGAGGTTGTGACATGGCGGCTCACCTTCCATCAGGTGCTCAGCTGTTTTCACTGGCAGTGATGAGAGACGCAGGATGATGGAGAAAGTTTGTCACAAAATCAGATCATTCCCCAGTGGCACTGGACAGCTGGAGGGGCTTAGTGCTGAGAAAGGGGAAGTAGCTGGACACCACCTGTTAAGGGACAGTGAGGCTCTATCGAGAGCCTTGCAGTTGGCCAGGGCCACTGACTGGGGCTTTGCAGTGGGGAGCGGGGGAGACTGGGCTCCTGGCAGCCTGATTGGTGTTACTGTATGTAGGGGTGTCCAACCTTTTTTCTTTTCTGCCACAAATTGGAAGACTAGGAGTTACCTTATGCCACACATTAAATACACAAACACCACAATAGCTGATGAGCATTAAAAAAAGGTCTGGGATACTTTTCAAGATATCTGACACCACAAGCAAAACAGATCTCAAAAAATCTGCATGTGGCCTACAGGTTACAGGTTGGACACACCTGCTATAAAAGAACTCCCAAGGTTGGGTGATCTACACAGAAGGGAACTGTTGGCTCCAGATTCTGTGGGCTATGCAGGAATCATGCAGCTGGCACCAGCTCTGGCAAAGGCCAAAGCCACTGCCACTCAGATGAGGGGTGGGGGGTTGGATGGGAGCAGGGTGGGGGGACTCTGTGTATGCAGGAAGCAAGAGAGTGGAGGAGTGAGGGGGGGTCTGTGCACTACAGGGAGGGGTGTGCCCCATAAACCCAGATGCCTCCAGCACTGTGGGTCACACTTCAACATGAGGCCTAGGGGGTCCAATATCCAAACTCCAGCAGGGCTCAGCTCCACATGCAGCCAGGGCCAGTGGACACCCAGCCAGGAAGCAGGCGGAGTCAGTGGTGGAAAGTCGCTAGGCAGGACGTCAGGGCTGAGGGGCTCTGGCCAAGCCCACCCAGCTGGACTCCTGACGCAGCACCGCCTGGGGTGGGAAGACCACGTGGCACCTGACCAGATTCGGGGTGAGCGGGTCTGGGAGCCTTGCCAAACGGACTTTGCAGGCTCTTTGCTAAAGTGGATCTTACTGGGACGTGCGCAGACGGCCACTGACTGAAGTCGAGCCAGCACAGAACCTTTGTCCCCGCCTTGTCCAAGGACAGAAGAGACGTTCTCCTCTACTTAGAGTAGTGTGACTCCATTTCTCATTGGGTCGCCTTCTGTTCAAGACGGGCTGAACCCTGTGCTGGGACTCGGCCATGGTGAGTGTGTCTGCTAAGAGGAGAGCCCCTGAGCCGAGTGGGGTAGGGACATGGGGACAACCTAGTCGATGGTGGGAGCCTACTGTGAGCCGTTCCTGAGCCCAGAGGGCATGGAGACATGGGGCCCTCCCTCTGCAGGTGGCTCTAGACAGACGAGGTGACCTGATGTCAGCCAATGCCGTGAAGGGTGTGCATACACGAGCCATCACCAGGGTTTCTCTCAGGGTCATAACACCCTCAGTGTACAGGGCCTCAGGAAAGGAGCGAGGATTCCAAGTTAGAAGGATGGAAAAAAAACAACGGAAATGCTGTTTCGGAGAGAGGTAGGCAGATACCAGAGGAATCTATAAGAATTCAAGCTCTAATCCAGACTTCACGAGGAAGTAAGGCCTCATATGAAAAGAACAGGCTAAAATCTAACATCAGGCATGCTATAGTTTTCCTCAGAAACATAATTTTCTTCCAGCATAACCCCTGTTTCTACCAAAGATAATAAAAGTTAGGCCAATTTGTTTGCAAAACGTGTTCAGCCTCATCAACTTGGCTTGAATGTCTGCATAAGCAAGAAGGGGGACTGGCCGTAGAGACCCTTTGTAAGAGGACTTTGCTGGCACTTTTAATATGGAACCGCAGCTGCATTGGTAAAATCCTCTGGAGGCAGAGACAGAGCCAGCAACTCCACATCAGGGTTCATCTGTGATATCTGCAGACTTGGACAAATTCCTCTCGCCTCAGAGTCCCCAAAACCTCCTGAGGTTTCCGGGGCTACCACAAGTGGCATTCCTTACTCATGCAGAAGGCCCGTTTTCCCGGAGGGCTTCACTGGGCCCTGCAGCTCCCTCGGCTCTTTAAAGCTGTCACTTCTGAAAACACGACATTCCAGTCAGCCTGTGATCCTACCAGGGTTCCCAACTGTGTCTCGTTACAAGGACTTCTGCAAATAACTGTATTGCCTATAAAAATAAGAATATTCACAAATAGTTTCTGAATTCTGGAGGGAGCAGGTGGAGAGATTATAAGTGATTATTTCAATATTTGTTCTCAAAAGTGTATTTCACTGAACTGCCTTGACTACAGATAGCTTAAGAGGAAAAGGTTTCCTTTCCCTGGAAAACAAAACACAAAGGAAGAGCAGGAGCCATAGTTAACCAAGAGTCTCTGTGCACTCACGTGAGGCTGATCCTCAGGCCGCCCCCAGCTGAGTCTGGGGGGCCTGAGCCACCAGCTCCCCCTTGGAGCTCTGCAAATTCCCACAAAGACTGAGGGGTGAGACGCCTGCACCTCACAGCACAGTCCTGCCTGTGCATCCTTGTGAAGAAGACGGTCTGGACATTAGCTGATGGCAAACGCTTTAAAAAGAATTAAAGTAGAACAAACAATAACTGTCTATACATGACAAGGACCTAAAATAACATGGCTAAGGCGCCAGCCACGTACACCTGAGCTGGCAGGTTCAAATCCAGCCCGGACCTGCCAAACAACAATGACGGCTGCAACCAAAAAATGGCCGGGCATTGTGGCAGGTGCCTGTGGTCCCAGCTACTTGGGAGGCGGAGGCAGGAGACTCACTTGAGCCCAGGAATTGGAGCTGTGATGCCACAGCACTCTACCCAGGGTGACAGCTTGAGGCTCTGTCTCAAAAAAAACAAAACTTTTATGGATTCACAGGTTGTTACAAATACAAAACACATCAACACAGTGAAAGACAAAGAGGTGACCAAATCGTTTCCTTAAAAAGAAGATACAGTCTCAGCGCCTGTAGCTCAAGCAGCTAAGGCGCCAGCCACAAACACCAGAGCTGGGGGGTTCAAATCCAACCTAGGCCTGACAAACAACAATGACAAGTACAACCAAAAAAACAGGTGGGCATTGTGACGAGTGCCTGTAGTCCCAGCTACTTGGGAGGCCGAGGCAAGAGAATCCCTTAAGCCCAGGAGTTGGAGGTTGCTGTGAGCTGTGACACCAGGGCACTCTCTCTACACAGGGCAACAGCTTGAGGCTCTGTCTCAAAAAGAAAAAATAATAATAATAACACTGATGTGGCTAAAAATCTGATGACAATTTCTTGTAATAATGAAGCAATTGGCACGGAAATCTGGTTATTTCTGGGCATTCGGTAGCAGTCCCCAAACTTCCTGGCAACAGGGATCAGTTTCCTAGAAGACAATGTTTCCACAGACCAGGAGCGCATGGGGAGCGGATGAGATTCCCTCAGGGCACAGCAGGGGCTCTGTCCTGTGAGAGTCTGAGGCCACTGACCTGAGGGGGCAGTGATGTGAGCAACAGAAGTGGCGGTAAATACCGATGAAGCTGCACCCGCCAGCCCACCATCCACCTCCTGCTGTGTGGCCTGGTTCCAGAGACCAGTACCAGGCCATCCCCCGGAGGGGTGGGGGGCACTGTAGGCACACAACATTTTAAACATAATAACCAAAATTATGACTGATAACATATTTCTAGGGATCTCATACAATTTGGGGGGACATGCGTATCAATAGCACCCCCACAAATGTAGGGAAGGTTCATTTGACAATGGTTCCTATAAATGCAATTTGACATATCAAATAAGACTAATTTCGTATTTCTTCCCTACAAGGTGAAGACGCAGCCTAGCAGGTTTCCAAGGGCCCAAAATGGAACATCTCAGTTATTTTAAAGTCAAAAAGACTTAATTTATAAGTTAATTTTGAGCAATTTATTTAAAACGTCAAAAATTTTAACACTTTCTTTTTTTGAGACAGAGTCTCACCATGTCGCACTCAGTACAGTGCGGTGGCATCACAGCTCACAGCAACCTCAAACTCTTGGGCTTAAGTGATTCTCTTGCCTCAGCCTCCCAAGGAGCTGGGACTATAGTTGCGTGCCACAACACCCGACTATTTTTTTGTTGCAGTTGTTTAGCTGGCCTGGGCCAGGTTCAAACCCACCACCCTCGGTGTATGTGACTGGCACTGTAACCACTGTACTATGGGCGCCAAGCCAATTTTAACACTTTTAATTAAATACGATCTTGGTTATCTGTCTAATTCAAGTGACAATAAAGAATTTTAAAGACAGATGAAGGTTACACAGTTGTGAACAAAACCTTAGATCTTACATTAAAAAGACTCATTTTCTTAAATAATCAAAGACCTAATAAAAGACAACATGAGGCTTTGTGCCAGCAACATAACACCAAAGGTGGTGGGTTTGAACCCTGTCTGGGCCAGCTAAACAACTGCAACAAAAAAATAGCCGGGCATTGTGGTAGGCACCTGTAGCCCCAGCTAATTGGAGGCTGAGATAAGAGAATTGCTTGAGCCCAAGAGTTGGAGGTTGCTGTGAGTTGTGATGCCACGATCAATTACTTTAAAGATAAGGAGACTCCTTCACATTCTAAAATCAATACTCCAAGAAAACTGTCAATATACTACTAAACTGACTTTTTTTTTCTTTTTTGGAGACAGAATCTCACTGTCGCCCTCAGTAGAATACAGTGGCATTCACAGCTCACAGCAACCTCAAACTCTTGGGCTTAAACGATTCTCCTGCCTCAGCCTCCCAAGTAGCTGGGACTACAGGCGCCCACCATGACACCCAGCTATTTTTTTCTTGCAGTTGTTATTGTTGTTTAGCTGGCCCGGGCCGGGTTCAAACCTGCCAGCGTGGGTATATGTGGGGGCACCTTACCCACTAAGCTATTAGCGCTGCGTACTAAACTGATTTTTAATAAAACTTTATCCATGAATCTTTCCAATCTTAACCACCTTTGACCACACAAATAAGGTTTTTCACCTTTTACTCTTTTTTTTTACTTCCACAACCTCATTAAGCAGGTAAGCGATACATTTGACTATGCATTCTGCTTTTAAGTCGGATTCACAGTCAACACAGAGCAGAGATGACCCAAACTTTCTGAGCAGGAAATCCAGGCAAATCGTGTGCCTATTATATTTAATGCTGGTGATCTGAAGACATTTCTACTTTTATTTTACCAAAAATTTAAAACTAGCATATTTGCCAAAGAATTGCCTAAGTCTCATGAACTAAAAGGCAATTGAGTTAGTACTTTGATACTTTATGTAGCACTTACTTTTAAAATCAATTAAATAGAGCTCTCCCATATATATTCAATGCTGGCAACATTATCCAGAGGTAGAAAAACATCACGTACATGTAACATGGGTACATGCGTAAATACGCAGATGCAACCAGAGCTTATGGCCTTCAATCTCTCAAAATTTTAGTTACAAGACAATAAAAAAGAGTCATACACTCACTGTTTTATCTCCACTCTAAGTTTTTAAACAAATGTGTTTCTGGCAAAAATAGGATGAGTTGAGAGTTCTACTCAGTAAGGGCTAACACTATTTACCAGTATTTGTGGAGAAGGCCTTTAAGAGTCTCCATTTGACCAGTTTCCAAAGGGTTTCTTGCTTTCCCCTTTCAGCCCAGGTGGCCGCTGTGGGGCCTGAGTCCCCTGAGACGGTGGAAGGTGGGAGCCTGCAGGGAAGGGGAAGGGTCCTGAGCAGGGTCGGCAGAGCTGGAAGTGGAGGGTGGACACGGAGGGTCCTGGGCGACAGAGAAGCCCAGTGGGAGAAGCCAGAACCAGCCAGACACAGACAGAACAAGGGCCCACAGAGGCCTGGCCCCACCAGCTCCTGAGCTGCTCACGCCGAAGAACCAATATCCGCCCCTCAGGTTTCAGGAGAGGCGTGTCCAGAACTGAGACTCAGAAATCAGACCCAAAGGCCCTGCATCCAGGCCAGGCATGAAGACAAAGGTTCCAGGTGCACCTAGGGAGGGGGCTGGGGGTGCAGTGAGGATGCTGACCCTGTCCAGGCTGCATTTGGTGGCCTCTGGAGAGCATTTATCCAGCAGCATCATTCGGAGCACAGCTCGGAAAACTGTAAAACTGTAAAACTGTGGCAATGGACAAGGGCTGAGGGCTGAGCGCGCGTCGTGGGGTGTGGCGCTGGCTTCGGGGCCTCTAATACTCACTATTCCAACACTGCGGGACTAGTCTCCAAGCCACTCATTGTTCCTTAAGACCGTGATTTTTTTAAACATGGTTAGAAGTGCTCTTACAGAGGAAATAAGTCTGTGTCCTAATTGTGTGAGAAGGGTACAGGTGCTTGACTTGGTGGCAAGGCTATACCTCTGTTTTCTCAGGGTACTGGGTGGGCTTGGGTGGAACTCCTTGAAAATACACACACATGCATACACACAGGTTCAAGAGCACACAAGCCCACACACACACACACAGAGGCACGTGTGCCTTGCTGATAGACAAAATCTCAGGAGAGATGGCGCCTCTCCTGGGGCCTGACCTTGGGGTCTCGCCCTGCAGCCAATACTCCACTCTCAGCCCACACTATCCCTGCAAACGGACACAGGGAAGGAGTCACTTCCCAGCACCGCGTCCCTGCTCTCGGCTGGGGTCTTACAGAAAGACTGAGGTCCTCCCCTGGACCCCCCAGGTTGCAAACACCCGTAGCCACAGCAGCCCCGCGGGCCAGGGCAGCTCTTGATCCATTTGGCCTGCTGCTGCGTCCTGCCCCTAGACTGCCAGGGCATTGTCCCCTGTGCCACAGCGGAGTGGCAGGGAAGCCGCTGCCTGGGCACTGTGGGTCCCAGTGCCCCCCTCACCCCCAGGCCTGGAAAGCTTTAAGCACAGTTGTGGCACAGGCTGGGGGTGAGGGGTCCTGCAGAGACCTGAGATTGGGATTGAAGCTGTTGATGCATTTTACTGGGCAGTTTAAACTGACAGGGCAGCTCCAGGAAGCTTCTTTTTTTTCCTACAAATTTCACTTAATACTCTGTAAACGCTGATGTGCCCACCCGCACCCCCACAGGCCCCGCCTCTCTGCACCTCTGGCTCCTGCTCTGAAGTGTGTGCAGGAGACCACGCGGTGCCCTCCGTGGGGAACCACAGCGGGGGTGTCTGTAATCTGTGTTTTGTGCTTTATTAATCAAGTAGAACGCTAATAAAAAAAAACCTTCCTAATTAGCGGAATAGACATTAATTCAAAGATGTTTATTGGAATAGAAAATTAGAATTTGATTATACCTTTGTTCCTGAACAATGGCTGGGTTTCAATTTATTTAATATTTGTTTAGAAACTGGTCTGAGCCATTTCTGTGGCTCCGTTTATTAGACAAACCAGATGGTTTAGGTAATTTGCTCTTTGTGGTCGAGTGCAGTCGACACATTGCACACGGTGGTTCTTTTCTGGACACTGGGTGGCTTTACCAGGGTGGCCCCTAGGCCTTCCCCGCCGGTGGGTGCTCAGGGTCTCCACAAGGCATTGCCTGGTCAGAGGGGTATCTGTCCTACAGGGACTGGCTCTCACTCTGGAGGGCCAGGCAACAGAGAGCACTCCACGGTGACCCTCAGAGCCTTCCTGGCGCCCAAAGGATGTACATCTGCTCACCCCACTCGAGCCAAGTGCAGCCCCACCCCCAACACCGTGGCTAGCCTTGGGAAGGTCACGGTGCGACACCCCCAGTACACAGTGGCCTAGTCAGGGCTGGAAGTCAGCACACACCTCCTGAGGGTGCAGGGGCCTCAGCTTCTGCTGTAAAGGGGCCTGCATGTGGCAGGCACCCTGCTCCTTAGGGTCAAAGCAGACAGAGTGGACAGAAGTGCCCAGCAGAGGTCCAATGTGCCTGGACCTCATTCTCACACCTGGCCAAGCTGCCCTCTACTCAAGCTTCTGTCTCTTAATTGGCAAACAGTGAATACCCACATTCACGGTGCACAGAGCAAATGCCCACATCCATGGATGCACAGAGCAAATGCCCCCATGTCCACAGTTGCACAGAGCGAATGCCCACGTCCACGGGTGCACACAGTGAATGCCCACATCTATGGGTGCACAGAGAAAATGTTCACATCCACGAGTGCACAGAGTGAATGCCCACATCCACGGTGTACACAGCTAATGTCCACATCCACGGGTGCACACAGCAAATGCCCACATCCATGGGTGCACACAGCTAATGACCACATCCACGGGTGCACACAGCAAATGCCCACATCCATGGGTGCACACAGCTAATGCCCACATCCATGGGTGCACACAGCTAATGCCCACATCCAAGGGTGCACACAGCTAATGCCCACATCCACGGGTGCACACAGCGAATGCCCATGCCACAGGTGCACATGGCTAATGCCCACATCCACAGGTGCACACAGCGAATGCCCACATCCACGGGTGCACACAGCGAATGCCCATGCCCACAGGTGCACACAGCAAATGCCCACATCCACGGGTGCACAGAGCGAATGCCCACATCCACGGGTGCACAGAGCGAATGCCCACGTCCACGGGTGCACAGAGCGAATGCCCACGTCCACGGGTGCACACAGCGAATGCCCACGTCCACGGGTGCACACAGCGAATGCCCACGCCCACGGGTGCACACAGCGAATGCCCACATCCACAAGGTGCAGCTCGTGCATGGCAAGCAGCCTCACAGCAATCCCCTCTGTGTGCCCACACTTCCCAAGGACAGGCGCTGGGGTTCCTTCAGCTCGCAGGACTCAGGGTCTGACCTTCCTCATAAAATTACGGTCACTGCGCCAACTGAGCCCCTGCCACGTGGGGGCCAACGCATCCACCACCGCCAGCCCCCACGTCCCTGCACAAAGCGCTGCAGCTTTCTCCTGGGTCACCTGTCACAGCTGCAGCAGCAGCGTCTGCAGCTACACCCTGGCAGGAAGCAGAGACAGGGCAGTGGCCAGGAGTGCTCTGGGTCCCAGGGCTCCAATGTGGGTGCTCCCAGATAGACAGGGCCACTGATGGCCCAGCTACCTGGTGGTTACTACCTGTGAGAGACCCAGAGCAGCACGCGCAGTGGCACGCACCACGCCCCACCTGTCTGAGCCCTACACAGCCCGCGGCCCGTGTGTGCCCCATCAGGCGTGAGCGGGTCTCGGCTGACACAGTAGCCAGGCCCAGCCCTGCGGGAGCCTGGACCCGGGAGGCGTGTCCCACGGGAGGGATGCCCAGTGTTGGTTTCCACGTGTTCGCGTCAGGCCAGGCTGGTGTCGCTAGTAAAGCTCACATGGAGGCAAACTTGGACACACGCTGGCTATGCCCTCTCTTTGGCAGCGCTTGCCGCAGGGACCACACAGTAGCTCTCACCAGTCACAGCCCCCAGGCCTCTGGGACCCAGGCAAAGGGCACAGGCAGGGGACAGCTATAGCAGGGGCTTCGTCACATATTGGAGCTTCTCCAGGGGACTTGGGGCTCCCCACCAGCCCTGTCCCCAGTCCTTTATGTCTGCTCGTTCCCCAACACTTGGGACTCCTGCGGACTCCTGCCTCCCAGAGCCTCCACCTCTTCAGGGCCCCCAGGGCTGGACTGGGGAGAAGCCAGTGGTGGCCTCCAGGGGTTCGCAGCATGGCCTCCCTACCCCTGCCCTGCCACCCAGAGGAGGGATGAGTTCTCCTGGGGACAGTCTCAGGTCCCCAGGATGGTGGAGTCAGCCCAGGCCTCCTCTCACCCCTGCAGACTCTGTGTCCTGCCGTCCTGCCCCAGTTTACCCCTGTCCTCTCTGAGCCTGGCTCTACCCTCACCCTCCAGCTGGAAACATTCATTCTCCACTCCCCTGAGGCACATCCCTGGGAGGGCAGCCTCACTGGGTCCAGAGGCCAGCAGACCCCCTGGCCCTCCATGCACACAGAGACACATGAGCCTGTGCACCCACATGCCTACACGCCCCTGCAGGCACACATGCTCATGTGTATATTTCTCACAGGCACATGTGGTGCACCTGCACACATACACACCTATACACACATACTTGCACACATACACCCCTGCATACACCCCTACACACACACCCTGCACACATACACCTGCATACCTACATAAACCCCTGCACACACACACCTACCCATATACACACCTGCATACACCTCTGCACACACACACCCCAGACACATAGACACCTGTACACAAAACTGCACACACCTCCCTACACACACAGATGCATACACCTGCACACATACACACCTGCACACACCCCTAGACACATATACACCTATACACACAACTGCACACACCCATGTACACACACAGCTGCACAAACCCCTGCACAAATACCTGCAACTGCACCTATGCGCACGCACACGCACACATACACAAGCCCCTGGGAGGGAAGGAACCTTTGGGTTCCAGCCAGGAGAGAGAGAGTGAGGTCCTGGTGCCCAGGCGACATCATACCAGGCGTAGGCCACATGCCACAGGATGAGGCGAATACCCCAACACAGACAGAGGCCTGGATCATTTCAGGGCCCTCTGAGGGAGCAGTCTGCCCCAGAGGGGGTGGAGGCTGGGAGCGAGCCCAGGGCCATCTCAGCAGCATCAACAGCAGAGGCGAGACTGTGTCCGCTGTGCCGCAGCGGGCTGGGGTGCAGAGGCCTCCTGCTGCTGTCCTGGCCCTGGGGCTTCCCAGCAGAGCAGGGGTGGGAAGCAGGTGAGAGGGGCCTGTGGTGCAGTCCTGGCACCCAAAGCATTTAGAAATGAGTCAGGACCAAATTCAGGAACTTAGGGTGGGGGGGCATCTCCCTAGCAGCCTGGGGAGGAGACGTATTTATGACCCACGCCTGAGTTATAGGCGTACTGGCCTGGCCCTCTGCTCACACAGGCTAGGAGTTACCAGCCTATGTGAACTACTGGGAACTCCTGGGTGGCTCCACTGGGCATGTCCCCTTTAGAAGGTCCCAGGGAATTAGCTCTAGACCCTCAAGGGCACAGTGCTGGGGTCACAGGAAGTGGGTCTGCAAGTCATCCTGAGAACCTCATCATAGCTGGTCAGCTGGTCCTCTCTGCCCAGTGGGCACAGAGCTGGCCCAGGGACAGGAGAGACACAAGTACTGGTGACACTGGCCTCACCACATGGGAGGAGCAGCGTCACAAGGGACTTGGGGGGGGACATCCTTGAGGGAACCAGCAGGGAGAGGGAATGGCCATGGAGGTCCTAGGAAGGGAAGGGGGACCGGGAAACACCCAGGGGTCTGGCCAGCAAAGCCCCTCCAAGAGCTCCAACCCCTCTGAGCACGAGACAGCACTGCAGCCCCGGCTCCCTCTGGGCACTGAAATGTCCACTTACCCTTTCTCCCCACCTACCCTTTCTCCCCAAGCACCTCTAATCACCTTGCCAGACACCATCCACACCTCTGTCCATTTCTAAATAAGCAGTCTTTGGGAAAAGAAAAGCCCACAAGGCCCAGAAAACCCAGATCCCACTGGCGATCCTAGTCACTGTTCTGAGCTTGCAGGAGGCCGAGGGATGCAGCCTCCTCTTCAGTCTCAGCCCCCAGGTGCCGAGCGAGCTCCTTTCTCGGGAGGAAGAGCTGCCCAAGGCAGCCTCCTGGTTCCATGCCCCCCAGCACCCACACACCATGAAAGGGGCTCGGTGGGTAGAGGTCAGTTCAAAAATGACAGCCAGCCACGTGGCCTCAGGGGCTGTCCTTCCCCTCCTGGCACCTCAGTGTCCTCACCTGCAAAGTGGGATGACAATAAGAAGTGACACCTGCTTGGAGAGTCTGGGGCCAGCACCCTCCTCCACCCACCTCACAGACTCCACCTGCCAGGTAAATGAGGCAGCAGAAATTTTCAGGGCCACGGTGACCCGTCCTGAGTGGCACAGTGGTCTCCAGCCATTTCGGGTGGCCAATGTCCCCAGTACATGAAGGGGCTTAGTGCACACTCGGGTGAGCTGCCCTGGAACACGCCTGCCCGGTTGTGGTGCTGGCCCCCTGGGACACGCCTGCTCGACTGGCCCCAAGGGTGACAAACCGTCTGCAGCGCCCTGGCTGCCATCGGAGAGTGTGTGGGTGTGGGCACCGCCTGGGTCCTCAGCTCCCCATTTCCTCGGGGCAGGACACAAAGTCCCAGAATCACTCTCCACATCCGGGACCCTCAGGCCCACTCTGGCCGCTGGACTTGCAGGTTCTCATGCACTTTTCCTGCCAGATGGACCATGAAGCCCCCCCAGTCAGGCAGCCCCCACCCAGTGACACAGCTGCGTTCATGGGGGGACCTGGGTGGCCGTCACCCGGGGGTCACTCTGTAGCTCAATATGATTTTAATTGTCAAATTTGAAATGGTCCAACTCCTAATTCAAAACCATCTTTCTGAACACACGCTCCCATCTCTGCTCTAGTTCCTGACATAATTATTACAAACAGTAATAATTTATTTCATTTGTCAAGTTGCAGGAAATGGCTGCTCCCAGCAGAGATGCCGCCTTTGTCAACCCCACGTCCATCAAATCACCAGCCTCGTCATCACCTACCACACAGTCACGGGAGCCCTCTAAGTCACCAACTCTGAGGGCAGGGGGGCAGCTCTGGTGAGCCATGGCTGGCTCAGGCCACGTGTCACCAGCTCCGTCGGCCTCCTGAGTTGTGAAACGGAGACAGGAAGGGCACCGAGTTCCCGGGTGGTGTGGAGGTGGAGGAGGTCTCTCCAGGGCACAGAGGCACCGTGGTCTCTCCACATTTGGCCGTTTCTTCCCTCACCCCAACAGCCCTGCCCTCCACTCTACGGACACAGGATATGACCACATGTCCCCAGTCCAAGGCTCAGGGCATGCATCAAGGATGGACAGACGTCTGTCCTGGCAGGAAGGGCCATGGCTACCTCACCACACCCCGGCCAGGTGACACACCTGCCCCTTCCCACACCCAGCATGGCCCAGGCCACTTTCCTCCAACTCAGGGAGGAGCAGAGGTGCAGATGGTGACAGTCCCTCCCGCCTCCTCCCCTTCTCCCACCCCCTTCCTCCTATCTTCGCTGTCCCATCCCCCTCTTCCCCATGCCAGGACCGCAGACGTGTGCATGTCTGCGTGTACATGTCCCAGAGGTCCCAGAAACGGGCCCTGGGGGCAGAGACTAGGGAGAGTGGGGGAGGCAGTGCTCTCTCTGACCGCCCTGGGGTGCAGCCTGGAGGCTCTGAGCAGGGCCCCAAGCAGAGGGACCACCACACGCTTGTTCTGCCCCAGCAGGTGCCTGAGGGTCCCAGCCCTGCGTCAGCGCTGGCAGAGGCTCAGGCGGCTGCACTAGGCCCCGTGGGGGAGGCTGACGACGCTCCTGTGTCCAGGATCCTTGGTGACTCCCGAGGAAGAGGCATCTCCGTGTCATGAGACTCCCCACAGGGCTGCAGGTCCCTGCACAGCCCTCCGACCCGGGCAGGACGCAGGGGGATTTCAGCCCACCTGGCCCCTCTGTGGGGCCCTGCTGCTGGGCACAACATGTGTCCTGGACTAGGAGGAATCTGGGTGTCCAGCTTGCGTGAAGAGACTGACCAGCAGCAGAGCAGGCTCCGGGAGACCGTCCTCAGGCCTAGGGACGTGGGGCCTCCCTGTTCTCCAGGGCGAAGGAGGGGACCCGCCAGCTACTCAGTTCCACGTGTCCCTCCACCCCAGAACCCCGAGATCCTGCTCCGGCTCCCTGTCTCACCCCTGCAGGTCCCAGGGGACAGGATGCTCTACTCCAAGGAGACAGTGAGGCCTTAGAGGGTTGGCCCCATCACAGCTCAGCCTGTGTGACAGACTTTGTCACAGTAAAGGTATTCAGTTCCCAGTGGCTGCAGACCACAGGTGAGCAGGGCCGGCAACCTCAGGAGAAAGCTCATCACAGTGCTGGAGAGCGGGGACCGGCTCTTACGGTTCTGGGTGAACAGCAGGGGGTTCACTGGACCCCCTGGACCAGCGCAGACCCAGGGAGAACACGGGGCCTGGACACAGGGAGGTGAGACGGGACGCAGGCAACCCGGGCTGTCACAGACCCACTCTTCCGAGTTGCCTGCTCTGAGCTTTCCACCTCTAGGGAGGGTCCCTGGGGGACAGGTAAAGCTCCCCAAGACCGGAGTGGGGCCCCCTGGGTGCTTGGGGCCTGCAGGGCCACATGGAAGAGCCAGCCTGCCAAGGAGCCCCCACCCACCCTGCCCACTTTCTGCTGTACACACATCTCGGCAGAGCCCTGTCTCAGAGTCACTGGCCAAAGGTGCCTCAGGCCAATGTGGCCAGACATGACTTCACAAGACTCATGCTGGCACTTGCCAGAAACTGAGCTGGACCCAGCCCAGGTCCGCTGAGCACAGGTCTCCAGGAGAAGAGCAGGCACCCAGGTTCTCAGCAAGCCCCCTGCCTCAGTCTTGGGACCCCCAACTTTGGGGACAGACTTCTCCCAGGCTGGGGCAGAACTTAGACCCCCAGGTGCCCATCCCAACTGGGGGAGGAGAGAGGGTCCCTCCCTGCAGAGCTCAGGAGGCCCAGTCGTCCTCCAGCAGCCTGTCCGGCAACCTGCACACTCTCATGACAATGTCACCTGCGCTCATGTCCCATCTGCTCTGACCAGCTGCACATCTGATGATTCACCTTCAGACACAGGAGATGAAAAGATGTTCTAAATGTCTAAGTGCTGCATAACTAATGGAGGTTAAGGAAGCTGCTAATTTTGTTAAAGAAAAATTATTAAGATCTTTCACATTACAAGGAAAGTAGGGATGCATGTTGGTGGGGGCGTGAATATTAGGAGACTCGGCTGAAAACCTTCAGAGGGTGTTAACACTTTGGGAGTCAACAAACACTTATAAAAATGTGAATTTACGCTCGGCGCCTGTGGCTCAACGGGCTAAGGCGCCAGCCACATACACCTGAGCTGGCAGGGTCGAATCCAGCCCAGGCCCGCCAAACAACAATGATGGCTGCAACCAAAAAATGGCTGAGTGTTGTGGCGGGTGCCTGTAGTCCCAGCTACTTGGGAGGCAGAGGCAAGAGACTCGCTTGAGCCCAGGAATTGGAGGTTGCTGTGAGCTGTGATGCCAGAGTACTCTATCCAGGGTGACAGCTTGAGGCTTTGTCTCAAAAAAAAAAAAAAAAAAAAAGAATATATAGTCCTTAATTCTGCAGCTCGGGATGGCCTATGTGAGCCTGTGGTTGGAATACCAGCCGAGACTAGAGTCAGAAGAGGGAGCTAGGGAGGTGATTTTCAAGATCATGGAGGTGACCATGGAGGAAGCATGGAATGGATTGGGGGTGGGGGGCAGAGAGGAATAATACAGATACTTCCAACCCAAGGAGAAAATCAAAGACATCTAGCTCCTTACAGCCCTGCAATTTATGGCCTCCCCAAGCTAATCTAGAAATTACCTCGGCATTGATTAACCCTGACTCACACAGTCGATAAATCTCCACGGCGCCCCCCAAAGGTGTCTGGGTTGAAAGGCACCTGCCGGGAAGAGCTGAAGTGTAATTTAAGGGGAGGTGGGAGGTGGCAGCTAACAGAAAGCCCTCTGTCTAGCAGGCATGCCCTCTCCTCTCTTGGAGAAGCAAACTTTTACCCCACTAGCAGGCAGTGGGAGGGAAGGGAGCTGTTTCCTACTTTCCAGGCTAGGGTCGCATCACTCGGAAAACATGTCGTCTCTGTAGCGCCCCTGATGGGAAGAGGAACTCAGCTAAAGGAAACAGATACCTACCTGTCGTTGCACAGCTTTGTTTCCACACATGATATATGGCTCCGGAGGAGGAGTTAGAAAACAAATTATTGTGTCTCCTCACCCCCGACAGGTCTTTAGTGGTACCGACCGGAGAGGAGCGATGCCGGAGATTAGCCGTTACCGCACAATAGGTCCACAGTACAGGAAAAGTGTCTTAAGTTTATCTATTGTTAAGTGATATGATTTATCGTCACCCAGGGTTAAGGAGCAATTCCAGTGCTTTCCTACTGCAGGAACAGAGATTTATAAGATGATGCCCAAATTTAGACATTGAGGTGCTGCTGGCAGGAACGTCCCCAAAGGCTGATGGCTTGTGTGCTTTTGAAGCCAAATCAGTCACAGAGCTAATTTGAGGCCCTCCTCGGAAACTATATTTGCTTTGCGAGTGCATGGGGAGTTTTCATCTGGGCTCTGACCAGCTGACAGCTATGCAAGTTTGTAGATACCAGTAATTGAATATAGATAACCTTGATGGTTGACCTCGTCAGAGCCAGGCCTGGCTGCTTCCCATTGTCTCTGGTTTTGCCAGTTGATACTAAGCGGCTGCTGGATGAATTTATATATTAAGAATTCGCTGCAGTGAGAATTGCTTATCGTGCCCTGGTCTATCCTATAAGCTTCTATTTACTTGACGTCGTAAGCTGGGAATAAAAGCCGTGATTTGACTGCTCACTGTTAGTGGTGGGAGTGTGTTGGAAAAGCTCTATTCATCTCTCAAAACAAAGGAGAGTGGAAATCACATTTTTGCTTTATCCCAAATCGTGAAGTGAGATCCTCCACTCACAAAGCTGCCCGCGGATGTCCGAAGTTTATTCCCGGCCGTTTTCTTTGTGTTCAATTTACCTTAAAAGCAGAATTTGAATAGAACTCCGCACACTCGTCAGTGTGAAGCTCTTATGTTTTAAGGGAAGCATCGGGATGGTTTGGAATTGATGTTCAATTCAGGCGGACACTTTAGAAAGTCTCTAAGAGGGACAGGTGACCATGGTCCCATGGAGAGAGGCGAGCAGGCGGCAGGGCCCCATTCAGCGTGGGGTCCAAGTGAGGCTACTTGGCTGTTTCAGGAGTATTTCATCCCCAGAATACTAACCGTGAGACTCTCCTCAGTGAGCTGGGCAGCAATCTTTACTTTCTTCTTGATATTGTAGAAATGTCAACAGTGAACACGGATCACTTTTGCAATCAGAAAAGAAAAAAAAAAAGATGAAGCTGTCGAGAAAAGTATTTTCTAGAGACTGTGTTTTCCAGCCTTCTGGAAGCTGATTTGTATTTCTCAAGGCTCTCCCTCCACAGGCTTTGAACTTTGCAGCTGGTGCAGAGGGTGGCAGTTAGGAAAGGACAAGTCTGTGTCCCCAGCAGGGTAGGGGTCAGAGGGTGGCGTCGGAGATGGAGGGGGAGGAATAAAAGCAAGCCAAGGAATAGCCTGAGTGGCCACCAGCTGACTAGTGGAATATTGGCTACTAATCAGGCAGGGGGGGTCTGAGGGTCTGGGCTTTGGAAATGGCGGGGGCGGGCGCTCCAGAGGTCTGGCTGCCAAGCGGCTGAGTGTCGCTGCTCAGCTGAGGGGATCAGCCTTTGAAGCTTTCAACATCAGAACATCAGAGCTGTTCTTCATCCTGGGAAGGAAGGTTTGGGTTAGTCAGCCAGGGCAAATAGCTCAAGGGAAATTTCATTTTCCCTTTGTCGGGCCCCCTGCTTTCATCTGCTGGGGATGTACAATCGCACTACCACATGGAGAAAGGAGGCTGGCTGGACCCGGGCAGACACCGCCAACCTGGGGTCTGAGTGGGATGCAGGGGGCCACCTGAGCACCAGAGGTCTTGTGGGAAGCCCAGGCACAGACCAAGCCTGCAGGAAGCCTGAAATGACCTCTCCACCGTGTCCCCAAAGTCCCCACCATGAGGACTGGTCAGGGAATTTTTCAGACCCAGCTGGTCCAACCGGTCCTACCTCCCTTCCTACAATTACAAGGACAGCCCTGTTTGTGTCTCTGCCGCTCCAGGCATGTTTACCTTGTAAAGAAGGGAATGTCGGGAGTGCAAGGTGTCAACCGTCAGCCCCTTCCTCTGTGACCTGCAGGAGTCACACACCTCTGGTTAGATCTGGATTCTAACCCTGAGCAGCCTCCCCCATAGTTCTCTTGCTCAGTTTTCTCATCTGTAAAATGGACATGAGATCAATATCAGCCTGTGGGGTTGTTGTGAAGATCTTCTGGACTTAATTCGGCGCACGAGGCTCCCTGCTCTGCCTGGCACTAGGACAAGCCCCACATAACACTGGCTAGCACTGAAAACATCTATTTGATATTCATCTGAGCATAGTCCAGGAATCCTCAATAGCAGCTTCAAGGGATGAGTGCTTTTGCTAACAGTGGAAATAATGTTTTTAAAGCAAAACTATGATCTCAGAAAAAAAAATGAATAAATCTCAGCAGCTTTTCTTCTAGCCCTAAATACGTATTGGATGTGAGTTGTTTTGGGTAAGGGGCTCCTTTTAGTGAATGACCTATGCTGGGACTCAGTTCTTAGGAGCTCAAAATTCCCCGGGTAAGGAAAGAGCTGGAGGGAGGCAGGAGCGGGTGTGGGCAGGACACGAGTGCTGGGAAAGCAGGACTGGTGGCAATGATGACAGTCAGGACAGGAACACCCAGTGAGTCGTGCTGTCCAGGGAGGAACTCAGGAGGGGAACAGGGGGGCTTTGGCAAGGCAGCAGGAGGCTCCAGACCATGAGCTCCAAGCAGGCCACAGTCTGCGATCTCAAGAGGTCTGATGAAGCTACTTCGGGTCATGGGCAATCACTGAGGTGAGCTTGACCTTCCAGCATGCTTATTAGTATCTGTAAAATTTGGAGGTCCCAGGTGGTTGCAGGATCTAGGATAGAGTGTTGGGGGATGGCAGATGCCCTGAGGCCAGCTGGAGGAGCAGTAGGAGAAGTGAGATCGCCACAGGGGACCCCCTGCTGCCCCCGCTTGGGAGCCTAGTATGGTATCAGAATGTAACTCAGGGATGCACATTGCAAGAACCGTGGCTGAAAGGGTCTGACGCGCCTCTATCTCTTGAGGCCCCATCAGCATGAAAATCCTGTAAATGCCACCTGAGATGATTAATTCATATCAGCAATATTTATTGCATACCAGCTATGTGCAAGGAACTATGCAAAGTGCTGGAAATAACTTTCTCCAAAGTCAGAATTATATACAGTCTCACACCCATGGCCAAAAGTCACTGAGGGAAGTGTTGAAAATGCAGATTTCAGGGTCCCACCCAAGAAAACATTCTGATCGAGCAAGTCAAACCTGGGGCCTGAGCATATGCATTTGGACAGGAGCAGACATTACCTACTGAGGCTAGTAAGCCATGGTATGTCTGTCTGTCCATCTGTCTAGCTATCATTTCCCAAGGACTCACTGTCCACCAAACATAGTGTTAGGTGCTGGGGATTGGAAGAAGGCATGGCTCATGTCATATTTATCGGAAAGGGTTGGACCCAACAACTGTTACAGTTCCTGCCATTTCAGATGCGATAAGCTTTAAAAGGTGCTTTTGAGAAAAACGAATCTAAAAGAAGAAGCAGAAACACATTCTCTATTTACTAGCCTATAGGTCCAGTTCTTGTCAAGTGAATAGTGGACAAAATTCACAGGACACTATCCGTGAGCCAGACACTTTCATAAGTGCCATGCCTACTTTATTTGATCATTAGTTTTGGAGGCAACCTCATGAGACTAGGATTACGTCCATATCCCCATTTTACAGATGAGGAAACTGAGACAGAGGAAGAATCACTTACCAAGGCCTTGCAGCTTGGGAAGATGAGCCTGATTTTGATCCAAGGCAGTTTTTAATTCCAGATTTTTAACTGTTAAATAACTTCCCAACTCACTGTGCCACTGCTGTCATTTGGAGGCTGCACATTCCTACTATAAAACTAGTTATTCTGGAAGTATATCTGTACAACCAGGGGAAGAGAACTGTTGTTCTGACTTGTATGTTAAAGGACAGAGAGCATCTTTATTTTCTTGAGTGTTAAGAAAGTGTGGGGGCTGAGGGTGAGAAGGCTTAATTTTACAAATAGCAAGTTCCAAGATTTAATTTCACAAAGAGCTAAAAGTCTCAACTTTGAAAAATGCATTTGGATTGGCAAAGCTTGCTGAGTTTGCTAATTTTGAAATGTTGGCAAGGGTGTGGGAGATTTGGTTCAGCCATCTTAGAGGGCCATTCGGCAATATCTAGCAAGATTTCAAGTGCCTGTGCCCTGTGATTATGCAAAATCACTTTTAAACATGTCCATATGTGCCTAAGGAGACGGGTAAATGCATGTTTATTAAAATATATAGGGAAACTGTAAATAATCTATCCACCAATAAAAGGGATGGACAAAAAAAGAAAGGTTTTGATGCAAACGATCCTCCTAGCAGATGTCAGCTTGCTGTTTCAAACCCATGGCTTCAGAGACTCTGAGGGGCTGTGTAGGATATTTTTTAGAAATATGCAGAATATTTAAAAAATATTTTAGAAACTTGAGTTCTAGGCCAGAGGGCTTGCCAAGAATCTTGGGTTCTTCCTTTACCTATAGTGTGATCTTGAGCAACCTTCCTGGTCTCTTGATGCTTTACTGTCCTCATCTATAACATCGGAGTGATGATAATTATTCATAGATGCTAAAACAATTGTTTTGAAGGTCACCGGTATTACAGCTGCCAAGCCTCCTGCCATGGTATTTTTGCATAGCGTTTGTTGCCGCATCCTGCCACACAGCCTCAGTGAACGTGAGCTGGGATGACGGGATGGTGATGAGGACAATTAGCTATGGCTTGGCTGCATCTCAGTTACCAACTGAAGAAGTAAAACCAAGCAAACAGCAACACCCAAGAACAAAATTCAGAGGAATGAACTTGGCTGCTATTAACCCAGTACAGATTCGATTCTTTCTCCTGAATTTGCACAAGCTCATCTTGCTGTCAGGAAAATGGTAGTTAGAAAACGCTGGGTGGTGGCATCTAATAAGGAGAAGGGGTGATAAGGCCACAGGGCCCTTCCACCGAAGCCAGCTTTTAAGGGTTCAGCACGGAGGCATTGATGGTTATCAGGGGTCGGTGTGGTGACCGTGTATTCCTGTACTCATGATGAAATAATAAAAGCTTAGTCCGTTGGAGGCACAGGTGGTGTCATGGCGAATACCTCTCCACTCTGGCTGCAATGCCAATATTTTTTGTCATCTCCAGGGTCCGAAACATTGCTCAGGATGTCCCCCTGCGGGTGAGAATCCCCAGTGAATCTGTTGGATCCCACAGAAATGGTGCCGCTTCTGTGAACGTCCCTGACCTCCACTACCGAAATGTTAGCTCTTTTTTCAGTGACCTGGCCACTGCTTTCTGCAGCCTGGTCTACCCCCCTCCCCCGGGGCCAGCAAAGAGGATTTCTTGATGGTGGACAATTAGCAATCTCTCTCAGAAAACACATGAGGGCCTGGCATTAAGAAGATGGCAGTTCAGCTTACAGAGGTCTGCCAGTCTCTCCCTCCCTGAGAAGTGACAGGTCCTTTAGAGTATTAAAGTCATACCACACAAGCAGTGCTGGTGCCAAGGCCTCTGCCCTGCCATGGAGCGATTTTCATTTCAGTGGAAGATGTAGCTGCAGAATAATTCCGAGACGTCTGCAGAGATTTCAAAGCAGCCACTGTGCTCTGTTTACCAACACAATTAAACCTCCACTGTCCCCTGCTGCAGCCCAAATACAATCTTATCTCCTTAATGTCAGCCGATTAAGTCATTGGGGCTGCAAAATGGTAAACAGATATTAATATCCAGCCTATAAGGGAGTCATTTGAGCAGAGTTGGAAAATCCTGGCAGGTTCTTAGGCCTGAAGGCAGAAAAGTTCACACCTTCCCAACGCCGGTATAAAACACTGCAGCATCACAACTTTTCAACCATATCTAAAAGGCCAATTTAGGTTTATTCCCATCCGCATTTATGGCCACGGTTCAGCAGGTGTAAACCGGTAATAGCTGCAGTCCAGCCCTGGGTGGATGCCAGCACAGATGTGTTCAGTCAAATGACTAATTGAAAACCTTAGACAAAATCAGCAGCCTGGCCATTTTGCCTGCATAATAAAACAGTGCTGATAAAGGCAGCGGAGGAAAAAAGTCCACCCATCTCATCATCAGTGCCATTAACAATCATGAGTAAAGATGAAAACAACGCATGGTTTATTCTGCAAATGAAGGCGTATAACTAGATGGTTTCCCCAGGGTCCATTACCCATTTTAATAATACATCAAGGAGCCTGAGCAAACAGTTTGTATGTGCAAACCAAACAGAACAAACTATTTACAGTTACCGCATACGGAGACAACTCCCAGCACTCTGCATTTAACAAATTTATAAAGGTACATAACATGATAGCTATTAGCAAAATTAAAAGAGAACCATTACAGACTTAGAGGCTGCCATGCTCACCAGTCAAGGAAGAACACCAACACCAACTTTCAATTCAGAAGGATCTCTGCCCCCTCCTTTTTTCTTTTTCCTTTCCTCCAAGAGAGCAACTCGACTTGGGCTCAAATTATGTGCATGAATAATAAAATACCATCTAATTAAAAACTGCAGTTAAATATGCAAAAATTAATGGTAATGAGACTGTGCAATGCCTCTGAGTATAGGCACTTTATGAATTACTCACAAGAGCGCCTTTGCTGGACCTAAACAGGATAACAGAAATAGCTTTGAACACCCTTGGTCCCGTGGTGTCCCAGGATGCTTTTAAGCCCAGAGCAGAAAATAGCTAACCTGGGGCGGAAGGTGGCCCGGCCAGACCACTCTTTTCGAGTTCTTGGAGGTGGGTGTTGTGCAAAAAGATAGCTGGGGATGGAGATGAGAGTGGGGACTCATCACCTCAGCCTAAGAAGGGCTCCTCACAAAATGGTGATGGCTGGACAGACGCCTCCAGTAGGAAGAAACAAGGGAAAAGATCGATTTTTGTACTAATTTAAGGGTGTTTCCCTACAAGCTATCCAGCACCTTGTTACTTCCCCAGTGCTAAGTTCCACCCGCATTCTGGATTGTACCAAATCATTCTAGGATAGCATCCTTATGCTAGCACTATCGCCTAGGACAAGGGGTTCTTCTAGAAACCTCCCCCCCCCCTACGCACCAGCAAGCCTGCTGTTGTTCCTTGTAATGTCAGAGTTATGTTGTCAGCACAAGCTCTGGACCTTATTTCGCTCAGCCTCATTCCAAGACGCTACTCTCCTTTCTGCTCCCAGCCCTCTGGGCCCTTGACCTTGTACTTCCCCCAGAGCGTGTGCCCTGACATTCTCTCTAAAGGGGGGAGACTAGGTCTTGCCCACTGCCTTTGTGTAGAGCTTGTGAATCTCAGCTTCCCCCGATCTTTATCTCCTCATTTCTTTGAGACTGGGGATTCTGCTGGAGGAAAGTTGGTGACACACTGCCAGACGGTACCCCTTAAGAGGAAATGTGGTCCTGGTACAGTGGACAATGTCAGGCCCAATGTCCTGTTTTTGCGTTTTCTTTTGTTGAAATGGAAGCCAGCATGCTGAAAAGTAAGCATTTCTTGGGTGCGGTGTTTCTCCTTTAGATGGGCCTGATGGGAAATCTCTCTCAGCGCCTACTGGAGCCTACACCTGTCACACTGATGATGGCAAGGTTGCTTGTCACGTAAGCAGGTATCTGAGTTGTGGATAATTCTCTACAGCCCTGTGTTCCAGGAGAGTTCGTCAGCTGGGCACGAGGACCGTCTGTGGGATGTCAGCATAGTGGTCGTTTTATTCCCTGCCACCTGACCTCCGCCAATTCTGAGTTCGTATTGTGTTGTTCGGGCCTTGTGAGAAAAGGGTGCTATTGATTTGCCTTCTTGGTTTTCTGTCTCCCGTTGAAGAAGTCTGGGTTCCCCCTTTCTGTGTCAGAGGTTCTGCCTGACCTTCTCCGTGGGTAGCTGAGTTACTACAGCAGAAGCACAGTGGTAAGGACTTGTAGGGTCCAGCACAGAAAAGGCACAACGATGAAAAAGGCTGAACCTTCTTAAAATCGTTGGACAAATCACACGTGTGTTCAGGTACGTTACAAAGGCTTGGTGCTTACTAAGTGTGTTCCTTATCAATCTACTGGTCTCCGTGTTTCCCCAATGAGAGCTCTTTGAGAACTCAGTTGGACGTACAGCCATTGGTGCCACTTCCACTGAACTTTGAGTTTTAGCTTTGCCACATGCTGGTTCTATGAACTTGGGCAATTTTCCTCACCTCTCTGAGCTTCAGTTTTCTCATCTAAACATGGGGATAATTATAGGGTCTCCCTCATAGGGTTCTTGTGTTGGTTAAGTGACATACTGTACATAAAATCCTTAGTATAAACTTAGCTTACAGTAAACAGCCAATGAGTAGTTGTTGTGCTATAACAACGTATCCCGGAGTTGGTTTTCAATAAAATCACTTAAGACAGCGCAGCAACAAAAAAAATAACCAGGTGTTGTGACAGCACCGGTGGTCCCAGCTACTCGGGAGGCTGAGGCCAGAGAATCTCCTAAGTCCAGGAGTTGGAGGTTTCTGTGAACTGTGATGCCACAGCACTCTACCGAGGGCAATAAAGTGAGACTTTATCTCTACAAAACAAACAAACAATCAATCAATCAAACAAAGTTAGGAGCCAAGAAGCTCTTAAACAAAAGGAGAAATACATTTCCTTGGAATAAACATAATACAGTGCCCCTGCTTATCCTTGGGGGATAAATTCTAAGACCCCCAATGGATGCCTGAAACTGGGAGTAGTGCCAAACTCTATATATATTTATGCTTTTTTCTACAGTAAAGTTTAACTTATAAATCAGGCACAGAAAGAGATTAATAACAATAATAATAAAATAGAATAATTATAGCAATATATATACTATAATAAAAGTTGAGTGAATGTGATCTCTCTCCCTCTGTCTTTCTCTTGCTTTCTCTCAAAATGCCGTAATATTTTATGATCAGAGTTGACCAAGCGTAACTGAAACTATGGAAAGGAGAGAATCATGGATGAGGGGATACAACTGTATAGCATTTTATAGTTTCTCAGAGGGCTTCAGTATACATCTTAACTTTGGACTACAAGAAGTAGAATGCTCAACTATCAATGGCTTAATAGTCTAGAACATTCGTTGTCCTATACAACAAGAAATCTAGAGGTTTCCCCAGGGATGTTCAACAGTTCCTTGACTTCAGTGCTGGCTTCTCTGAGTCTCTGGGTTTCTCCTTATGGCTCCAAGATGGTTGCTGCAGCTCCAGACATCACACTCCCCCAAAAAATTGTCCAAAAGAAGGATGGGTTGGGGGGGAGGACAGGGTTGATTTTTCTCCTTTCTCATCCCTCACAGAGGAAATCTTTCCCCAGGATTCTCAGCTTATTCACTTCTCCTTATGACTCATTCACCATTTTGGGGTCCCATGTCCATTTTTAAAGCAGTTGGAGGGTGGGATCATCATATTTGGCTTTGACCAAGAATGACCTATTCACTGGAATTGGGACTCCCTTTCCTGAGCACATTGCCATTGGGAAGGCAGACAATATAGGACCTCTGCTATCCAGAGAACAGGTGAGAGAGGACTTGTAAGTGGGCATCTACTTACCTACCCAACCCTATGAAGGCAGATATTATTATTATTATCAGCTGACAGATGTGGAAACTGAGGTTCAGGCCAACTGAGTTAAGTTTTCAAGGCACATATAATTTATAAGTGATAGAATTAAGTCTAAATACCAGATCACGCTCCCAAGTGAGTGTCCCTTTTCCTCCAACTATACAAGGATGTTAGACCCGAAACTCTGAGCTTGCTGGAAGACGGAGTAAAAAGACCCAGAAGATGAATTCCATGGCCATCTCATGAATCCGATCAACAGGAGGCACATAAGTTTATCTGGAGAGAAACATTTTTCCAGGCACTAAGTTCTTGGAGGAATTTATTGCAGGGATTCTCAGTAACATAATGTATAATGTAAAGAAAGAAAACTGGCAAGTGATCCACCGCTGTGACGAAAAGTGATGGTTTTTAGCATTTTGCTTTCTGCTGGGGTCTATGTGAGTGTCACAAGCCCAGGTTTTGACTAACCTTAAAAAATCTGGCAGGGAAGCTAATCTCTGTGGTAATGGAACCAATCAGGGCTAATAATAGTACATTGGGAACAATTACTCAGTACATTTTTTTGGCAGAGATAAGCTGGGCTTTGGGTTATGTACAATTCCTGGTATGTCATAACCACATCCTTTTCTCTCCCACTCAAAGAAGCAAATGAGTGAGAGTGAGACGGTTCTGTGAATGACTTTGAACTGGCTCCTCTTGATGTTTGAAAGAGTCAATCACTTGCAAAATTTCATCAGCTATTATTAGCATAATTTTTATGCCTGATTCTACATATTACAGTTGCAAAGTAGAGACAGACCTCCCTGATTCCAGTTAAATATTCTGAAGAACAGTGAGCAAGTTAGCCTCCATGGGGAGGTACTTTATGAAATAGAAAACTGACATTTCTTGAATTGCCAAGTAATTGTTTATTTTATTTATTTATTTTTTTGAGACAGTGTTTCACTCTGTCACCTGGGTAGAGGGCCTTGGCATCTTAGCTCACGGCAATCTCAAACTCCTGGGCTCAAGTAATCCTCTTGCCTCGGCCTCCCAAATAGCTGGGACTTTAGGCACCTGCCACAACACCAGGATATTTTTTAGAGATAGGACCTCGCTCTTGCTCAGGCTGGTCTCAAACTTAGGAACTCAAGCAATCCACCTGCCTTCCAGAGCAAGTAATTGTTTTTTAAATTTACCTGAAATAAATGTGTATACTGTCTTAATAACTGGGACTTATTCTACTAGAATAGGATGGTGCCTTTCTTCCTCTTTGGCTAATGTTTTTAAAGAGCCCTATAATCACCTGTGGTTATTCACACTCACTCACTTCTGCAAGTGCATACAGCCTTCTGTTTAGTCATGTAGAGAGGCGCTGGCTTTCACAGAGCACTAACAACACCCAGAGCCACCTGTGGTCCCCAGGACAATGCCATTGTTTGGGAAAGACTCTAGTCACAAGATGCAGAGTGACCTCATGATTTGGTTTATGGGTGAGCACCTTACCTTACTTAAAAGAAATGCCTATGTTTGCTCAATAAGAAATAAAATACATTCCTGCTATGGGAAAAAAGCTTCTGGCAACTTAAAGCATTTGTCTCTCTGGTTCTAGAAACAAAGAATGATTGTTTAAGCCTTTAAAAAATTTCTTTTTCATTTTCTAGAAGATCTTGTTTGTAAACAAGTTTAGGGAGACATGTTATTGATTAAGGGGAATCCCCTATGCTGAGAAATGTGGAAGTTCCATAAAAGTACAGTACAGGAGAGTCAATAAATTGGTTATAAAGTGTGAAAATATGGGGAACTTGATCCAGTTATTCTGTATTCATTTACTGGGCACCTGCATGCCTGGTACTGAGCTCAGTCTTGTAGGGAGTCTGGAAAGTAGTAAGTCTTAGTACTTTGCACCTAGTCAAAAGTAGTTCCTCTTCAGGGAGGTGAACTGGAGGGCCCACGCCTGACCTCTGGGGGTAGACGCTACTTGGCCTCCGTGAAGACTCCCATCTGAGAAAGCTGGCCCACTAGAGCCAAATCATTTCATTTAGAAGAATAATTGGAAATTTAAATTTGACATAAACTTTTTCTATTTCTCAATGTTAAGTCATTCACTTAAATAAAATAAAAATACTAGAAGGGAAAAAAATAAAATATGCCACTTGGCTATCTTCTCTGAATTTTTTCTTGGTTCAGCAGCATGGGACCTCGGCTCTGAATGGCATTTATTTTCTCAGGAAGAAATTAATTACACTCATGTCAGCCCCAGATACCTTTGGATTTTTTAAATTTTTTTTTTTCTTACATTTTAAAGGCAAAAATATTTCTGTCTAATTAACCAGAGCCTGCCGCTGTGGGATGGTGGCCCTCGTGAGAGCTATTGAGAAGTGACATAAAGGCTGTCAGCACGTTTCAACATGGTTTCCGCCCCCACTTGAGACTTCCTTTTCTTCCTATCACATGAGTATGGATCTAGTGGAGTGGTTGAAACCTGATTGCACAGGGGAAGTATGAGACAAGGAGAGGGAAAAAAACAAGAGAAAATAGGATTCTTGGAGGAGAGTTTCCATACAAAAGATAGAAACTAGCCAATCATGGGCATTTACAGAGCATCTACTATGTGCCAGTCTCTGTTTTAGGTGTGGGGTACTTGAGTGCATGGGGCAAAGCCCCTACTTCCATGAAACTTACACTCTAGCAGGGATATGAAAAGGATAGAAGGTGAACAAGTCAACAAATAGGGTTGTTTGAAATGGCAGTAAGTGTTAATGGGTTTAATGCGACAGGGCAGTAGGCTGTGACTACGTGATGACCTTAGTCAGAGTGGTCAGGGAGGTCTCTCTAAGAAGAAATTTGCACCAAAACCTAAATGAAGACAAGAAGACAGCCATGCAAAGGGGTACAGGAAGAAGGTAAGGGACACGTGGCTGAAGAGCCCCGAGTCAGTTATTCCTATTTTAGATCATCTTTCTATAGTATGTTTGGTTGACAAAGGGAAAATGTCCCCATTTGGTATCAGCATGGCTCCCTGATTAGCATGATTTTCTATTAGCAACACCTTTCTGACACCTGCTAGTCTGTATAAACCAAGAGAGAGCAGACCCCAGCAGGTAGAAGCAGAGCAAGGTGGCATTCACGGTATTATTTGACTTGTTCTTTTTTTATTTTCATAGTTTCTCTCTGATTCTCCACTTGCCATTGTGACATAGGATTTCATTCTGAATAAACATAGTTAAGCAAAAGGGCTGAATCAAATATGAAGATTAACTAAACCACAGAATAGGACTTTCTAGAATTAAGATAACAGGGTGTTTGTTCTGCCTCCTCCTTTGGCTGGAATCACTCTTGAATGCCCAGAAAAATGAGAAAGCAGAGTACAGTCTCCATTGCTACTGAAACTAGGAGCCATCTGTGATACTTCATCACTGTATGTTGAAATAGAAAGCTGATAGGGTGGCGCCTGTGGCTCAAAGGAGTAGGGCACTGGCCCCATATGCTGGAGGTAGCAGGTTCAAACCCAGCCCCGGCCAAAAAACACCAAAAAAAAAAAAAAAAAAAAAGAAAGAAAGAAAGAAAAGAAAATAGAAAGCTGATAGAGAAGAGGTAACGAAGTTAGCACAGTGAGGGTGAGATGTTGCAGGAAAATTAAGTAATTAAGTGTTAGAAGTGAAAGTCTGTATCCTTGTACATTGACACCCTCAGAGCACTTTCTTTGCCTAGTTTCCAGAATGTAGCAGCATCAGGCTTACGGCTCATAAGTCAGAGGTGGAGGGATTGAGAATTCCTTTTTGGAGAAACCAAAATGAGAGAAAATATGTAGGAATACACTAAAAAGCTGATTTTTCACCCACTAATCAATAAGGCATGTAAAACTTCCAGCTAATTGTTATTTTTCTTTTCTTGCTGTATTCCTAAATAGAAACTTGCTGTAAAAGATTCATAGATATTAAAAGAATACTCACAATGAGAAAACAGAGACTAAAGCAAGAAATCAGAAGTAAAGAAATTCTGAGGTATTAGAGATAATGCAAGGTGTAGAAGAAAATATAGCAATATTACAATTAATATTTGCAGAGAAATAACAATAAATATGCATTCATAAAACAAGAACAGGATACCATAGCTTTCAGGGTTTGATCAAAGACAAACAAGAAATAACTATAAATTCAAAGTAGGGTTGCTGAAATAGTAGGTACAATTTAAGGATTTGGAGATTCAGTTAAGAAGCTCTCTTGGTAAATGAAATAAAAAAACTAAAACATGAAAAAAATATCTTTTAACAAACTACAATATCTAGCCAGGAATTCAGTCATCTGACTATTGAACATTCTAGAAAGATAGAACAGAGAGGACATAAAATGAAAGAGTAGAAATTACCAAAGAAATAACATTAGGAAAATTTTAGAATGGAAGAATATGAGTTTTCTCATGTGAATTAAAAGAACCCAACCAGAGTTTAGCACAATGAATTCAATGAATTTTTAAAAGGTCTACCTTATGCATATCAGCATGTTATTTCAGAACACCAAAAATAGAGACCCTAAAAACTTTCTGAGAGAAAAAATAAATTATACCACACAAAAACTACCAAAAAGAGTAATGCAATTAGATGGTTAACACACAAGGAGAGAGAAGATACAGTCTTTAACATACTACATGAAAATGAATTTCCAACCTAGAATTCTATACCCAGCCAAACTATCAAGACATCTTGGCCCTCTTCCCAGGAAGTGACTAGAGGATGTATTTCACCAAAGAAGAGAGTTTAGAATCCAGTAAACAAATGAAAACAGCAAAGAAAATTCCAGGATGAAGTAATATTAATAGCCATATCCCAGCCTTATTGGGCAACAACTCCAGATCACAGCAAGAAAATAGACATCTGAAGGAGAGAGGTCTGTGGGGAAAAACAAACCAATAGATGATATGATATCTTAAACACACAGATGTTGAGAAGCTATTGGAAGAAATAGAAAGAATTTTAAATAGACATTTTTAAATACTAAGTGAAAAAATGGAACAATTATTCATTCCAAAGAAAGACATGTTTTCTAAAAAAGAATCATGATTGGTGCACCAAACTAGGCTCAAGGGTGAACAATATTTGCATAGCCATAAGGAGGAAAACATTAAATATTGCTTTAACTATAAATATTATAAGATCCTAATGGGGATATCTGGGGGTAGGAAAAGAGCACTTGTATATGTTTGAGAGAAAGAAAGCCCAATCTTTATTTACCAAAGTGCAAAGCCAATCAAAAAAGTCTAAAATTAATGAATCAAAAGAGAGCTAATCATATTATTTATAAAAATGCGGAGGTAAGTATCTAAAGAAAATGCTCAAAGAACTAAAGTTGGTGCTTTTAGAGAGGGGGATGAATGGTGAAAATGAATGGTGAAAAGTGTTATTTTTCCGTCATAAACCTTTTAGCATTATTTGGCTATTTCAATCACTAGCCTGTATTAGTTTGAGAAATTTAAAATACACTTAAAGTAAAAGAAATAGGCAGGCAAGTTGGCTTATACCTGTCATCCCAGTTACTCCTGAGGCTGGGGCCTGAGAATCACTTAAGGCTAGGAGTTCAAGACCAGCCTGGGCAACAGAGCAAGACCCAGTCTCTAAACAACATGAAATATTAGTTAGGCATGGTGGCATGCACCTGTAGTTCCAGCCAGCTTCTCAGGAACCTAAGGCAGGAGGTTCACTTGAGCCCAGGATTTCCAGGCTACAGTGAGCTATGATGGTCCTAGAGTTTGGGCAACAAAGATTCCATTTCTTAAAAAAAAAATTTTCTTTTTAGAGTGGTGCCTGTGGCTCAAAGGAGTAGGGTGCCGTCACCATATGCCAGAGGTGGCGGGTTCAAACCCAGCCCCGGCCAAAAACTGCCAAAAAAAAAAATTTTTTTTTTAAAAGTCGTGTAAGCAGCTCGGCACCTGTGGCTTAACGGGCTGAGGCGCCAGCCATGTACACCTGAGCTGGCGGGTTCGAATCCAGCCCGGGCCCGCCAAACAACAATGACAGCTGCAACCAAAAAATGGCCAGGCATTGTGGTGGGCGCCTGTAGTCCCAGCTACTTGGGAGGTGGAGGTCAGAGACTCGCTTGAGCCCAGGAATTGGAGGTTGCTGTGAGCTGTGATGCCAGAGCATTCTATCCAGGGTGACAGCTTGAGGCTCTCTCTCAAAAAAAAAAAAAAAAAAAGTCATGTAAGTATCTAACTGCAGGGCAGAAGCTTCTCATTGTCCCTGGTCATCTTTACATTTTTTCAACCTCTGAAATAGAACCCCAATTCCTCACTGGCTATTTGTTCACTTATAATAAAGACTAGGTCATTCAGAGTTCCTTACAGCTAACTATGGCCATGTGTCTAAGTTCCGGCCAACCAATTATAAACAGCAGGAGTATAAACGATTTCTGAGCTGTGTTCTGAAATGGGGGGGGGCCTGATTTTTATCCCTTCCTACTTCCTCCTGGAGCTAGAAGAACCACAAGGATTTGGGGACAGTGGCCACATGCAACTGAGAAACAAGATGGAAGGGGCCTGGGCTTCCGTTACCATGACAGGCCATGGATTGACTCTTCCTAGACTTCTGAAAATGAGGGAGACATTCGCTCTATCTATCTTTAAAAACAAAACATTATTATTTTAAGGCTGTTAAATGCAGGTGAATTTAAATCCAACAAATGCACTTAGATACATCAAGCATCATGGCAGAAGCATGCAAATAACAGATTTGGAAAATGCTGAGAAGGCACAAGTGAGACCAGGGGACAGGGATAAGAAGGCAGCAGAAAAGAACCTTTTCTGAGGAGCAAAAGGAGTCACATAGGCACCCACATTTTGTGATCTGGGGACTCAAGATTGTTAGGTGGAATTCAAGGGAACGACTGCTTCTTGAGATGCTGTTAACCCGACTCCCCTACGGGGTATATTAGTCTCAGTCCCTGTATCAAGTCGTCTGTGCTCCACTGGGAATCTTTGTAGAGACTAGATACCCAGAGCTCTGCAGACGATGGTGACTATTCCCTGAGCTGGGCATGGTCATCTCACTAAACCCTCCACCAGCAAGCCATGTGATGCAGGCACATCTATCAACATTCCCACCATTAGGAGGAGGAAACTAAGATTCTAAAAGATCCCAGAGGTCCCCAAGTTCATATGGGTGAAATTACTCTCTGGGCCTAACCGCAAGAGCAAGGGCAGATGATGAAATGCTGAATCTAAGGTTTAATCAAATGAAGAACAGGTGAGATCCCAGCTCAGTGGAGAGGTGTGCGAGTTGGGCCATATTGATTCTGGAAGTAGGAAAGGGACAATAGGACAGATTCCAAGTGGCTGGAACAGTGTGAACAAAAAGATGGAGGCTGAAAAACCTGGCCCATGAGTGGATGAGCCAGAGGAGAGAGTAGTGAAATCCTGGGAGCTGAGGCTAGAAATGCAGGGATGGGCAAGACCGTGGCAGCCTGGAGTACAGGCTGGAGTGTGGAAGCCTGGTTGGGTTGCTCACTTGTGTTTGCATTTGTTAAATCCATCAGATGCCTGTGATGTATTTCAAGAGACGTGGATGCTCCCTCGTGGGTGGGTATTAAGGCTGCTTTTCCAGGGAACTGCTCGGTCCCCTCTCATCTTGGCCTTTACTTTTCAGACTAGCTCTGGCAGCAAGGGGGCCCAGGAATGTTTTCACGCTCCTGCCTGAGACATGCCATTTTCTCTAGCAAGTATTTCCCAGCAGATTAACACTCCGATGGTGCAAGGACTCATCAGATTCACACATGCGCATAGGTTATATACATAATAAAACGTTTTCCTGAGTTTTTCACTTTCTTGTCTGTCACAGATGTTTTACTTCTTTCTATCTGTTTTGTTTCAGGTAGGGGAACTGCTCTCCTGGAGGGAAAGGGGGGTTTGGTCCTCACAGCACCTTTCTACACACAGCTGCAACTTGACCTTGGAGCCGCTTTGGGGAAGGAAATGTCTTCTCTCTTGGTTGCGAGTGTCCCTCTGGGCAAAGGCTGGCGGTTGGACAGGGGTTTTAACCTCACTTAGAGAATTGAGAAATGAGCTAGGCAGAAAAGGATGGAACTGACTCAGAGAGAGAGAGATGGATGGTAGCTGGGGTGGGAGAGTGAAACCTCTGGTTTCGTCAGCACCAGACTTGAAGGCTACCCCAGCTGCAGACGAGGGAGCCTCAGACTGAGGCCCACTGAGAACCGGGGGCCCTTCATATGACCTTCAGTCATATGAATAATCCTTCGAGGCTCTCCTTTTCTTTAATATCCATGTAAAAAAGGCAGAAGAGCCCAAGGAAAGACAGACTCTTGCCCAAAAGCCCAAGGACTCCTGAGCTCAAGGCCCATCTCTTCTGAAGTCCTGCGTCACGCTGGAGCCTCTATAGGCCACCTTCCCTGGGGTCCCCGCCCCTCCCGTCTTCCTCCAAAGTGCCCCTGCGCTATGAGACACGGCCCCTGCTGAAAGTTTCAGAATAATGGGCCGGATGCAAGGGGCGGCCCAATCACTGGAGGTCTTAAGGCCTTAAAGGTTTTACTTCGATTTAAGATTCCTGGATTCTTCAGAGTTAAACCTGCCGCTCACCTCCCTTCTCTCCTGTTCCCAGTTCCTGGGGACACCAAGAGGGGACTCTGGCCCACAGGTATGAACCCCACGTGCCGTCTCTGTCCACATTCCTCGCATGTCCACCCCTTGGCTGCCCTGGGACCCAGGGATATGCTCTCTGGGGCACATTAACCTTGGAAAGTAGGTCTGAGCAGCCCTGGAAATGGGCTGGGGGTGATTCTAGGGTCCTGGATAGAGTCTAGACCAGTGGTTAGTAAATTACGAACACTAGGCCTTCATGTATAGCTGGCCAACCTCAGATGGCTCTTGCATTTTTAAATGCTTGAAAAAAACATCATGAAAGAATAAATATTTTGTGACACACAAAAATAATGTGAAATTCAACTTTCAGTGTCCATAAATAAAGTGGTATCAGAATCCAGCCGCATGTATTCATTTCCGTATCAAGATATCACCTTTAGCTGCGTTCTTGCTACACTGGAACATCTGAGAAAATCTGAAATATGTACTGTCCGGCCCTTTACAGAGAAGGGGAGCTGAAAAGGCAAGGTTACAGCTCAGGCGGGCACCACAACCTCCTCACCTATGCGGAGGGGCCACAGCCAAAGAGCACCAGAGTGGGACCCTCTAAAACGCAACATGCGGGACAGGGGTCCCTCTCACCAGGGTCTAAGGGTTCGGGCTGGGGAGAGAAAGTCCCATCGCAGGGCAGAAAAGAAGCACCTTCAATCAGAGTGACAGATGTGCTTGTTCTAGAAACTCACAGGCTTCTCCTTGCCACACAGGGAGAAGGCCCAAGCATTGGGGGCCTTCTGGGGTCCCAACTTCAATTGCTCCCTCCCTACCTGCCCACTACCTTCCTCCCTCAAGTCCTCCCCCCAGCTCCTCTCAGCCACTGCCCCACACCCTCTCTCAGGTCACCAGTACCAGCAAGAAGCCCAAGGCCCGTCAGCGTTCACGTTCCTTCCCTACCCACAGCCTCTTTTTCTCACTGCCTCTTCCCAAAGCAGCCCGGACGGCCCCACTTACATTTTTTTTTTACATGTCTTGAAATCATGGTAAAGTGCATATGATATAAAATTTGTCAATCTCCAGCAGCATTGAGTACGTGCACGTCGTGGTTCCACGGTCCCCACCATCCACTTCCAGAACCCGTCCTTCCCCTAGCTCTTGGCAACACCTTCTGTCTTTACGGATTTGACTATTCTAAGCACCTCATCCGCGTGGAACCATGTAGTATGTGTCTTTTTGTGACTGGCCTATTTCACTTAGCATAACACCCCCAAGTTTCATTCATGTTGTACCAGTTGAGGGAGGTCCTTCCTTTGTAAGGCTGAATAGCACCCCGTTATTAGTCCACGCCGCGTTCTGTTTATCTGCTCATCTGTGGACAGCCCCTCGGCTTTCTTCCACCTGTACACCACTATTGCTGCTGTGACCGTGGTGAACAAGCATCTCTTTAGAACCCGGCTTTCAAGTTTTTTGGAGGGGTATAAACCCAGAAGTAGAACTGCTGCATTACAGGGTAATTCTATTTTTAATTTTTTTTTAAGGAAGTGCCATACAGATTTCCACGAGGGTCACCCCGCTGAACGTTCCCACTGAGGGCAGGCAGCTGCACTTGTTAAAACCAAACACGTTTATGGAGGTGTTTGCTTGACAGAAGTGCCACCCATCTTTAAAGAAAAAAAGCCAACAATAAGAACATCCAATCTTCCTGGACCAGTAGATTTTGACTGCGGCTGCACATAAGAATCCTCTGGGGACCTTTAAAAAAAGAAATAGGACTGAGTACATTGGATACTTTTTCTAAGATAAGAAATAGTACTTATCTAAGAGATACTTTGCTAAGAAGAATATGTTCCAGCTCCATCCGTGTGAAAATGAAAGAGGTAAGGTCTCCATCTTTCTTTAAGGTGGCATAATATTCCATGGTAAAACTCAAGCTTTTATAAAGGAGCTGTAACTAATCAGCTGTGTTAATCTGAAAAAGACACGCCCTTTTTCAGATCTTCAGTTTTTCTTTCTACAACCAGAGGTGGTTTGAGTGAGATTTTTAAGGCCTAGGAGGCTGAGATATCTAATGACTGGCAGAACTTCTTTACTTTGCCTAGGCTTCCTCCAGTCATAACTAAGGCTATCCCAAACCATTTACATTGAAATTAATTAAAGGTATATCAACTTTAAAATTCCCCTCCTCAGTTATTAGATATTAGCCATCTAATAGCTCAGTGGTGCGTGTGACTGGTGGCTTCCATGATGGGCGGTGCTAATAGAGAACATTTTCATCATTTTCCAGACTATCTCATTGACAGTCCTGTAAATGAACCAACCGCCTTGTCTAAAGCCATCATATCTAAAGCATCTCCAATAGCTCAGATTGAATATTCCCTATGTATCACGTGTCATAGGAGCAAATAGCTCCATTGTAATGGACTTAACTGTGTCCTCCCCAAATTCGTACGTCGAAGCCTTAACTCTTAATGGAACTGTATTTGGAGATCAAGTCTTCAGGTTAAAGAACGTTCAACCTACCGATTAAAAGATGTCATAACAATGGGACCCTAACCTAATAAGGCTGGTTTCCTTATAAGAAGAGACGCCAGAGGTCTCTATCTCTCTCTCACTGCACACGCACAGGGGAAAGGCCGTATGAGGACCCAGTGAGTACGAATCTCTCCTCAACCAGGAGAGAAGCCTCACCAGAAATCAACCCTGATGGCACATTGATCTTAAACTGTGGTATCCAGAACTGTGAGAAAATAAATTTCTGGCCAGGTGGTGTGGCTTCTGCCTATAATCCTAGTACTTTGGGAGGCATGGAGATTACTTGCAGCCAGGAGTTTGAGACCAGCCTGGAAACATAAAAAGAACCCATCACTACAAAAAACCAAAAAACAATAAATTAGCCCCATGTGGCAGCCGGTAGTCCCAACTACTCAGGAGGCTGAGGCAGGAGGATGGCTTGAACCCAGGAGTTTGAGGTTGCAGTGAGATATAAGGCCCTTGTGGTCTAGCCTTGGCAACTGGGCAAAAGAGTATGACCCTGTGTAAAAATAAAATAAAATCATAATAAATAAATAAAATAAATGCCTCTCGTTTAACTCACACAGGCTGTGATATTTCATTTTGTTATTTTGTTAAGCCCAAGTTGACTTATGTAACAATTCTTGCAGAAAAACCATCATTGAAACCTGGATATGTAATGCCCCTTCCCATCCCCACATTTCTACTCAAATCTATTGCACTTACTTCTTTTTTGAATATTATCTTCTCTTTTGAATATAATTCAAATGTTCTTCAATGGCCCTTTTAACAAGACATTCTGGTCTTAATTTTAGTTACGTCTGTGCAAGTCTTTCCCCTTACAGATGTTAACCAAAAATGTTAACCTTATTAAATGAAAACTTATCTTTCTAACCCATCCTCCGTAATCTTTATAACACACCAGTCACTCAATAAAAATGGTTGTGATGTTGCATTGAATTCCCTGTATCTTTGCACAAGAGCTCCTGTTCGGTGACTCCACTGAGTTCATCTTAAAATATACAAAACAATTTAGAGATAAAAAGGAGTCCATGTAGAAACAGGCAGAGGAAATAGTCATTTAGGAAGCAGAGTTAGAGCAGTGGTTCTCAAAGTGTGGCCCCTGCTGCCAAAGGATTATCCTCACCTGGGAACTTGTTAGAAATGCAAATTCCCAGCCTTACCCCTCAGATGTTCCGACTCAAAAACCCTGGGAGCGGGGCCTAGTTTTCTTTCTTTCTTTTTTTTTTCTTTTCTTTTCTTTTCTTTTCTTTTCTTTTCTTTTCTTTTCTTTTCTTTTCTTTTCTTTTCTTTCTTTCTTTCTTTCTTTCTTTCTTTCTTTCTTTCTTTCTTTCTTTCTTTCTTTC
>CAUYON010104250.1:0-33735 GCA_963573935.1 Arctocebus calabarensis | reverse complement strand
TTTTTTTTTGTTTTGCAGTTCGGCCGAGGCCGGGCTTGAACCCGCCACCTTCGGTATATGGGGCCGGCGCCCTACTCGCTGAGCCACAGGAGCCGCCCTACAGGCAGGTTCTTAATGGTAACTGTAGCTTATACCTCAATCATCCATCAGGCACAGGAGACCCTGACATTGAGAAAAACAGAGCTACAGCAACTCCGCTTTACTTGTTCAATGACCTTAACTCACCCAGCAGAAAGCAAAGTTACTACTTGTTCATCTTTTGTAACCCCCAACACTGTCGTGACTCGAGAAAACATTTGCTGAGTAGATGAATAAAGGATGAATCATTGCTTGTCTCTGTTATTCAGGCGGGTGCATGAATCACACCTCACTTACATAACTAGGGGTGTGCTGATTATTGAGCCCCCAGCCTAGTCCCTCAGCACCTGTTCTCTGCCCTGGGGACCTCACTTGCTGGACTATGTCCAGGGCTTTCTCCCTGTCTGTTCTGTCTGGGTGTGGCCAGTGGGAGCCCCAGCAGACCAGAGGAAGAAGGAGAGGGTCAGGCTTCTTCTCCCCAAGCTGTGTCCCCAAGTTGCTGCCTCGGACTGTCTATGACCTGTCTCTTCTTAAGAAGATCCCTGCTCTTGTCAAAATGCATGACTCTGTCTCCCTCCCCGTCCAGGACCTGGGGGTGGTAAGAGCTCAGCTGTTACTAACCCAGGGCACTGCCCATGGTGGTTTCCCTCCATCCTGCCCACACCTATATAAAACAGTCCTCAGCAGACAGCCTTAAGCATGCCATTCTTTCCTTTGGGAAAATGACTGATTGGAGGGGGAGGGGGCCTCAACACAATTCTTTGATGTACCTTTCAGCAAGAAAAATCTCAAATCGATTCCCAGTCGCTTTCAGTGAAGTCACTTATTACAAAACAAGTTGTCTCTGCATGAACACAGATCCTAAGTGTTTCTGAGCACAGGCAGAAAGTGCACGGAACTAACCGAGCCCAGCCCAGTGGACTGCTGCTATGGTCATAATGAGGACACTAAGGGCTCAATAACCCCCAGTTGGGAAGGTGGCTGGTAGGGCATGGCTGTGCAAATGCCTTCTTGGGCCATCGGGCTGTGTACCAGCTCTCTTTGGGTGGGAGGTGACCATGAGAGTGAGCCCACTTTGGAGAGCACAGTTAGCTGACAGCCTCCAGCCACCGGATCCCTGTGGCCTTAGTGCCAAGCCACACTTCACCTGTGCTGCTCCCAGCTGAAGACAAATACAGCAGGGGTGCCAGAGCTGCCACTGCTGCCCAGCGCTGGGCTCCGCCAGCAGATGCTCTTTGCTTGGGTCTCCTGATGGCCTGAATCTGACTTTCTCTGAATGTCCTGCAGTCCGAGGCTCCTCCCGCTCAACCCCTCCTTCCCTCTGTCCCTTCTCAGGTGTCTGAGGCTCTCCCTGCCTGCCCCTGCTCTCCCTCTTCACCTTTCCCAAGCATTTCCCCAAATAAATGTCTTGCTTATTTCATTTCACTTGACATCAGCTTCTCTGAGAACCCACTCTGACACCAGGCGCGGTGTGAGCAAGACCATGACATGATGTTGGAGAGTCCCTGCCTCAAAGTGACAGCCCAAGTGCTGAAGATGTCATAGGCTGTGACCTGTGAAATGTCCTGGGACAAGGGGGACACCCTTGCCAGTGCTGGGTGCTGAAGGGTCTGGAGGGAATGGTGCCTGCAAGGACAGAGGAGCCGGCTAAGGGTCACTAATTTGTCATGACAACCTACAGAGGACAGTGAACAAGTGAAAGCTGTGTGTGAGAGCCACAGGTACTCTTGGTGGCTTACAAAGAGACCCTCATCTCCTGCTTAGGAAGAAGGGCCTTGATTCCTTGCATACTGCAGTGAGTTTCTCGTGGATTCTGGTTGTGTTTCACATGTTAGGGAAAAGGAGCTGACTCAGGAATTAACACGAATTCCCAGAGCTCCAGAGTCATTTACATCTCAACCAAGGCGGGTCTTGGGTCTATAAGGTCAGAGACCCTGGTCCCTATAGGGGATGCCAGGGGACCTCAGAGCTGCCACCGGGGTGCTGTGGATACCTTGTGTCCATGGACTGACAGGCAAGAAGAAGGTCCCTGCTTTGACAAGGGTCCTTGGCCCTGTCAGCAGCAAAAATGGGGCTGCTTTCATTCAAAGGGGCCGGAAAGGGCAAGAAAGTTCCTTACACTAAGGTCAGAACTGTTGTTGAGAAAATCTGAGCTCTAGAAGCTTGAGATGGAGACATCTGGGTGTTGTCCTCCAGGATTTTGGCTCTACCTGATCCTGAGTGCTCAGAGCTTACCACGGTGGCCCACGCCTCCGTGGAAGAGCCAGCACTTCCCTCATGTGGCAAGATGCTATAGAGACCACTCATCTGCCCCAGTGTGGTAGGTGGCATGTGGGCCTCTCCGAGGTGTCCATGCCCCCAATCCCAGAACCTGCGAACCTGTTACGTAAAACAGGAGCAAAGACTTAGCATATGTGATTAAGTGAAGGATCACGGGAAGGGGAGATGATCCTGGATTATCCAGTGGGTCTTAAAACTGGACACCTATCTCTGGCTGCCAGTCAGAGGCAGATGTGACTGAACGGACGTCTGAGCAACGCCGTGCTGCTGGCTTTACCGACGGAGGAGAGGCCTGGGCATGTGGGTGGCCTCTAGTCGGTGGAAAAAGCAAAAAATGCATCCTCCCCAAGTCAGATTTCTAATTTTAAAAATGTTAAGATAATAAATGTGTGGTGCTTGAAGCCACAAGTTTGTAGTAATTTCTTATGGCAAACAGAAAGCCCACTTACACTTACTCCCAGTGACCTACCTGGGGACTTGGTGCTTCACGTTCCTACAAGTCTGGGCTCTGCAAGGTCAGAGACCCTGGTCCCCAAAGGGGATGCCAAAGAAACCTCACAGCTGCCATGAGGGCACTGTGGACACTGTGTGTCCATTGACTCATGGGCAAGAAGAGGGTCCCCACCTTGGCAAGGGCCATTGGCCCCGTCAGCAGCAGAAACGGGGCATTCATCCAACAGGGACAGGCGGGAGCATGGTGCCACCCAGGTGGGTCCGTGTTGTCTCTGGGTGTCCCTTGCTCAGCTGCACTGGGCGTGAACACAGGCAGGATCCCTGGCCTAAGGGAGACGGTCACCAAGAACTCAGCCCTTCAGGATAAGCGTATGAATCATAGCACAAGGAAAGCCACCGGGACCTGTCAGGGGACAGCAGAGGAAGGAAAGGAGAAGGGCAACGGATACTAGATGTGGTTTTGCAAGATTAAGTGCAGTGACCGAGGTGGCAGCTCTCCCCACTAGCCACCCGCCCTCCGAGGTTTCCCCCCAAAACCTAGTCAGTTCAGCCCCGGGCTGGACTGTGGCCAGCATTCAGCTCCCTCTCCATGAGAGCCGCTATGGGAGGGGGCTGACCCACAGCCCTGCTGCAAAGCCTGGGACCCCAGGGCCTTTGTGCGGAAGCCACACATCCCCAGGACGCTGGCAGCCAACGACTGAGGCAGGGGACAGCAGAGCCAGGCCTTGCTGCTCCTGTGGCACTTCCCAGCAGGCATCCTTAGGGGTGTCCCTGGAAGCCGGGTGGAGGCTGTCCCATTGCTGCCTGGCAGGTGGAATCTCTGCAGCCCGTTGTCCTTCCCTCCCTCCGCGATGGAGTGAGGGTCACCCCTCTGCCCACCCCACGCACTCTCTTCTCAGCACGTCTCCTGCACAGCTCGCCCTTTCTAGTCCTGGGATCTGCTCCCCAGAAGACCCCTTTTCCCTTGACAGGAACTTGTGCTCCAGCAGAGCGTCACACCAGGAGGCAGCTCACCGGATGGAGCCAGGCCTTGGTGAAGGGAGTGCCCCCCTAGGAGCGGAGGCCCACGTTGTCCCTGATTCTAAGGCACAGAGATTTGGGGAACATTTATGATGGCTACTTGGAAGAAAGTGTGGAAGAGAGCAGGAGGCCTGCCTGGTAAGAGGGGCCAGCATGGGCCTGGGTCTGTAAACCATATTCTCAGAGTCAAACTTTCTTCCTTTGATCCCCGAACCTTGTTTAAAATCTCAGCCTGGTCTCTGCTCTGCTGAGGGCGATGGGTCTGCTCTGCCCCTGGGGAGAGCAGTGTCCCCCCACCCTTGGCCAGAGCAGGAGGGCCGCTGGGAATAGAGCAGAGATCCCAACCGGAGCCTCCTAAGCAGGGGTGGCAGCTCGGGGGGCAGGATGAGAAGACAGCACAGAGGCCTCAGGCCTCCCCCAGCACATGAAAGAAGCACCAGGCAGGGAAAGGTCAAGGAGGTGCCAGTGTCCACCCGGAGAGGCCTTCCACCTCCCAACTGGGTTAAATGGGAACACAGGGAGTTACAGCACCCAGAAAGCCTCCATCTGGATAACCCAAAGTTGGCCACATGAATTCCACCCAGCTGTACAATATGTTTCGGACCTTCTTTTCCTGATTTCCTGTGGTCAGAGCCACTCTTTGACTTCCCTAAGCCTTCCAGACCCAGAACTCCCACTCTCCCAGGCCCTGATGCTCTTGGCCTTTTTACTAGTGTTTTCTGCAAACTTGGATGACAATGAAGTCCCCAGGGGCATTTATGAAAGTGAAGATCTTAAAGGTTCTGGTCTAATGGGGCTGAGGTTGACGTCAAGGCACGAGTTGTGACAGACCTGTGCAAAAGGCCTGCAGGTCAGCCTCAGGGGAAGCCAGTGGTTGTCAGATGTGAGCGTGCATCAGAGTCTCCTGCAGGGCTTCTAAAGCACAGGTGGCCATCTAGAGTTTTTTCAGCAGGTCTATGTGGCCCCAAGAATCTGCATCTTCCATCAAGTTCTCAGTGATGCCAGGCCAGGGACCACACTTTGAGAACCTTGGATTTAGGAAATAATAGTCTCTGCCTTCAATCCATCACTACTCTGGATTCTCCAACCAGACAAAAGACTCCTTAGGCCCCTCACAGCTGCCAGGGACCTGGGCCACTGCAGATCTAGCTTTGCTGGATGGCCTTGGGGTTACATCACAGCTCTTTGTCATAGCCATCAAACCAAATGTCAGGTCACTGAGTCCCAGAGCCAGAACAGGTGTAACCCACAACTTACTTACATAGGAGTGGGCCCAAGAGTAATAACTTGGTTGAAGTGTTGACTTCTCAGCAGGTGCACTCAATGGTCTGTGTATAGATGGTATGTTATTTGCAGAGGTGTGTGTAGGAAGGGAGACTAAAAATGATGGTGATTACGGGGAAAGTGTTGAAGTCCCCCCAAGCCATGCCCAGGGAGCTGCCCTTGGAATGGGGCAGAGTACCAGGCCAGGGGATGGAGTGCTGAGCCTAAAGGGGACAAGTGTGAGATTCAGAGTCTAGGAGACGCCCTGAGACGGAAGCAAAAAGGGAGCGGGCCGGGAGAAGGCTGAGGCTGCCACCCACAGGACAGGCGAGAGGAGCAAGCTGTTTACAGACAGGGCCTGAGTCTTACAGCCCAGCCGGCCTAGCCGAGGGCCTGCATGACTGGCCCCAGCCCAGCCTCCAGGGTGCCCAGGAGGCCATCTGTGCTTCCTGTCTCCATCTCCGTGTCCACAACACTAGACCTGGTGGTGACAGAGGCCCAAAACCTGTCCTCGGGAGCTGAGAAATATAGTTGATAGAGTCAGGTCAGGAATCGTCACCACTTTGAAGATGCCTCAGGATCTAGTGAGGATTTAGAGTCCATGCAGGATCCCAGGTGTCATCTTCATTTGGGAGGTTCCTTTTGTAGCAGGAGGTGTTAAAGGGGGGAAGCAAACCTGAAGAAAAGAAGCTGCAGCGTGAGAAGCTGGAATTCAGCCAGACAGCAAGTGTGGCAGGAAGCCCACCGTGTGGATAGAGAGATGGCTCCAGATAGCTCTGCCTAGATATGCTGCCCTCCACGGACTGTGCTCGTTCTTACCACCTACCATTTCTCCTCCTCAGCACCTCCTATCTTTCTTGAAATTATGTGTGACTGTCTGACTTGATTTGGACAAGGAACTGTAACAGCCACGATGTCACTTCTGTGAGAAGATCTCAAGTCCCCGTGAGGGATTCACCTTGGTCTTGTCGATCAATAACATCTCAGACAGAAACTTCGCCAGCCGGGGAGTCCCAGGAACCAAATGGAGCAGGGAAGCAGGCTATTAGTGATAAATGTTTACAGTAAGCAATCTAAAAATCAAACAAAGATGGAGTTGGAACATATTCTTCTTAGCAAAGTACCTCAAGAATGGAAGAAAAAGTATCCAATGTATTCTGCCCTACTATGAAGCTAATCTATAGCTTTCATATCAAGGCTAAAACCCAGTTATAGCACAAGAATATGGGGAAAGGAGTGAGGGAGGGGAGGGGAGGGGAGGATAGAAGATGGGTGGAGGGAGGGTGATTGGTGGGATCACACTTACGGTGCATCTTAGAAGGGTACAAGTGAAACTTACTAAATGCAGAATACAAATGTCTTCATATAATGATTAAAAGGCCATGAAGGCTATGTTAAATAGTTCAATGAAAATATTTCAGATTGTATATGAAGTCAGCACATTGTGCCCCATGATTGCACTAATGTACACATTATGATTTAATAAAAATTTAAAAAATCAAACAAATTGTTTTAAAAAGAAACCTTTGCTCATTTTGAAGCTGCACCTTGGGGAGTTACACGTACTTGTAAGCACAGTGTGACCTACTCTGGCGTAATGGGTATAGTTGGGTGTCATTTGCCCTCTCGCCTGGCCCTGTCATCTTTTCCCTGGGACTAAAAAGGAACAGGAAAGATACACAAGTTAGGACCAGAGTCCCTGTGTACTCAGTGGGGACTGTTCAGGGACAGGGAAAGGAAGAGGAAAATGTGATGAATGTCAGAGTGGAGTCCCACATCTCCATCTGCTATGTCTGTCCATTAATGTCTTCATTTTGTCACACAACAAACACTAAATAAATAAAGCCTGTATGTTGCACTAGTTTTGTAAAGAGATGAATCAGATGCAGTCTCTGTCCTGGGGGATCCCGTGGGGTGGGCACGTCAGCAAATGGTTACAAGGCAGCCCCAATTGGAGAAGCAAGATCCGGGTGTCCAGGGGAGCACGGGGTGGGGAGGGGTTCCTTCTGCAGGACAGGGAAGGAAGGTCTGGCTCGGAGAGCAGGAGGCATTGCCCAGGTGAAGGCAGCCTGTCAGCTGCAACTTTGGAAGTGGAATCGTTTTCAAGTTGGGGAGCTAACAGGTTGTTCCCAAGACAAGTTATATTGACCGAATCTAACAGTGGCAATTCTAGCACAGCCCCTACTGTGGTGCTGATTGGCTGGGCTTCAGAGTTTTCAGAAGGTCTAAATACAGAGGAGCAAGGCTGTGGCCTGGAGGAACTAGCTAATGCTGGCCCACGAGGTGTGATGTGAGGATGGTAAGCAGAATTCCCAGACCCTGAGAGGCGGCTTGCTGGGAGGAAACAAGTGCTGAGGAGTGAGTAGGGGATGCACACTGACAGATAACTGATAGAGTAGATATATACACAGCATCAGGAGATAGCAATAGGTAAGTGATGGTGATAGATAAAGAAAGAGCCACAGATAAACAGATGACAGATAGCCAATCTACTGGGGGATCCATACCCTGAGATTTCTGAAGTCTCTTAAAATGACTCCATTTCTAAAACAGACCAAAAAACCCGCCTCAGCACAGACTGCCCTCATTTTATTTTTCAGATTCGTTTCATCTCCAGGTCTTTAAAAAGTATAATAATGAAGTCTCATGGAGCTTGTCCTATAATTACTGCATTCACTAAAGATATTTAATAACATCACATCAGGAAATCTCAGGGGAACATGTGGTCAGAAATCCATGCGGGACTTTGCCCAGAGACACGTCTGACTTCGACCTTGGCAAAATGCAGGGGCACCTCTATTCAAGAAAACCAAAACAGTCAATATATTCAAATGGATTTTGAACACGATAGCAGAAAACAAGTCATTTCCCTGTGTCCTTTCGCCCCATCTCGCTCCTACATCATAGGATAGATCATATGCTGACACTGAACTCATGTTACTGATGCCTCAAAATAATTACCAAAACGTCAGGAAGACATCTGTGGCTAGGAAGAGTGACATGGACCCTGGAGAAGATGACTTAGACGGAGCACCAGGGAGCCCCATTACAGAGTTGCATGCCAGGAGTTCCAGAGACAGCATGAGAATAAAAGGCTCCCAGCACAGGGAAGGCTGCTTGAAACAAACTGGGGGTGTCATTTGGTAGCAATTTGCCTACCAACACTTGTCTTCCAATGTGACAGTCACCCCTTTATTCAGGGACAGCTGCGAGGGCAAAACAACGAATTGATTCTTTAAACGAATATACTGTTTGTCTTAACTACCCAAACCCAAAGCTCTCTCTGTGGCTCTCTACCTTTCCTCTTTGTCCCTGCTTGGACCAATTTCTCTCCCTCTGTTTTCTCATTCATGTCTCATCCCCTTTCTCTCTTTTTCTGGTGTTCATTTCTACTTAAAAAGACATGGGAGTTCGGATCAAGTGCCTGCCTACAATGTTTGTAAAATCCTGTTCCCCAAAGTGACACTAATGGTCTGTGGAACTTCTCCGGCCCTAATTACTTGGCAGTAGAAATCTCTGTGGGCTGCTTCTCCCTGCAATCAGTTCGCTCAGTAATTACCAGAAGCCAGAGCTGAAGCCATGTGCTGGGGAAAGGGTGGTGTTGGGTTAGGCTGAAATGTCCTGCTGACTTTAGCGTGTACACAGGACGATAACACAGCCAGGTGAGATGCACGGCAGAAAGGCCACTCACCACATCTCCAAACCCGAAGTGACTGCAAGTCAAAAAAAGAGGAGTCTTTCCCACAAAACTAAGATCTGCAGAACTTAGCGGCACTAACTTGGCAGTACTATGATTCCTTCAGACCAAATTCCCAAGTCTTGGGTGGTGTCAGATCAACTTGTCTAGGGTGAGGTCTTGACCTCTTGTTCTAGAATTCTGGCACTGAAGGAAAAGACAATAAGGGACTCCAAGAACCAACAGAGCAGACTTGCCTGTCCCACTCATCCTGCCAAAAAGCTAAACCTTTAACATAAAATATGCCCCAAATCAAAATAAGCAGCAATGCCCAGGTTGTAGAGGCCTCTAGCACTTTGAAAATGTGGTGAGGAAGGCTCTGGAAGGGAAGAAAACCAATGCTCTTTGGTGTCTGTCTAGTACTTTGAGCTACTCTGAGCTTCTGTTAACTCCAACATGCAAAACCCAATTACAGACACCAGACTGTCATCCTAAATTTTCTGAGCTATGATTATTTTTGTTTTTTTTTATTAAATCATAACTATGTGTATTAATCTATGATTATTTTTGAAATTATCTTTGTCCTGTGTTTCAGTTTCCAAGATCTGGAAGAGCAATTTCATTTTCAAAAGCTTTAAACTTACCCTCCTTTACAAGTCTACACTTAGAGCATCGATAAAGGACATTTCCTTGCTGAATCCCAGCACCTAGGACAAGGCCTGGCACAAAAGAGGCACTCAATGAATAAATATTAAATGTCAAAGATTAATTGGATGAAGTATTTTTTGTTTCAGGCCATGATTTTCTGACTACATGTTCCAATAACCATTCCGTCAACAAATTCATTAATTCAATAAATATGCAAGGAAAGCCAATTTCATGCCAGCCTGGGTCTCTGGGGCCACCACCCTGGTGAGCCAGGCAGCCAACCAGCCTGGTTAAAGGCTCTGGGAGAGAGCCAGGGTCCCTACCCTTGAGCTGCTTATAATAGGGTGAGGGAGCAGAACAGATCGGAAGCAATTAGAAAACAATTAAGTGTTAAATTATGTGCCTCTGACTAGTCCAGGGGATCCTCAGAGGGAGAAAAAGTTAATGTAGTCATTGCTGTTTTCATGGCAGAGGTGATCTTTTGGCTGAGTCTTTGGGGAGCCTCTGGATTTGGGAAAGCAGAAGAGAATGGCTGGAGTAGAATATTCCGTAGGGAAGTAGCCATCCAGGACCACTTGAGGAAAACTGAGGTCTTAAATGCCCATTACATGCTGGACTAGAATTGATTCCAAGTAGAGAACTTGAAATGCTCTCATGACTTGGAAGAGTTTGCATTGCACTTGGAGATAACATTTCCTTGATCCCACAGAGGTGAATTTTCCTTCCTCTAACAGGCTATAGTAGAAACCTGAAATTATTTCCTCCAGGCCACTGTCTTGGGGGTGAAACTGGGGCATCTTCCAATTGCTGGCCAGGACTGACCACATCAGAATCTCCTGAGGACGTTTTCTCCTGCCGGCCACCAGAGTCTCTGATGCAGTGACACAGGAAGATATCTAGGAATCTGTGTGTTTTTAAAGCTCTCTGGGTGAGTCTACCAGTTGGCTTGGTTTGGGAGCCACGTTCTTAGATTTGCTTCAGAGACATTCCCTTTCTGAGACTAGGTTAAGAGGTGTAGGCATGAACTAACCACAGGATCAGGCATGACTTACATCTGCAAATCCCTGCAACAGGCAACCTGAAGAATTTAGAGGGGAAAGAAATCAATCTAGCATCTTTTACATCCTTCACCTCCTAAACGAGTCAAAATGGTCAAAATTCAGTTCAAATGAATTAAATGGCATAGGCACAGCCTGAAAATGAGAGGGGAGATTTCCTTTTGATTAAAAATGTTAGAAAGCTAAAGCTGTTGGTGAACTGGAGCTAAGCCACATTAATGTCCTACCTTTCCCTATTTAGCTGTGACACTCTGTGTCTCCGATTCCAGCAGAAAACATAAAAGATGCCCATTTGTATATAAGACGGTCTTGGCGTAAAGCTCACGAACAGCATCACTTCTCTGGTTTCAGGCACTGCTTGCAGGAGAATGCTGTAGCTGTCAGAATGAAGAGGGCTGAGAGGGTGATGATGGGTCCCTGTGCACCGTGTCCCATCTCCCAGGCCCCTCCAGTTGTTAATAGGTGATGCTTATTCATGTTTCGAGATGTTTTCTTCCTCTTGGTCTCACCTGGCGAATCCCTGGTTCCATTATCTTGTACACAGCTAATTTCCACTCTGTGCTGGGGACTGGCCTGCATTTTTTGTCTATTATGTCAATGGAAGTTATATGCTCAAATCAAAGACTTAAACTACCCTACACATTCTTTGTGCGTTAACACATACCACGCACACATCCCCCACATACACACAGGCTCCGTCTCCTCTCACTTGGAGCCTGACTTTTATTTAACCAGGACACCAAGGTTCCATTTCTTGGAGACATTTCTAAAATCTGACTGAGCCTCCTCCGAGGTGAGGGGAGTATGTGGAATCCACTAGCTTCTCCTACCCTGAAGTGCTGCTGATCTAGGCATCCTAAGGGCTCCGAGGGCACATGCCTTCTCTGTAGGCCTGACTGAGGACCTAGTTTATTATTCGCTCCGTATTAGTTCTGAATCGCCAGGAGCAAATCTCAATGTATTCATATTCTCCGCTTGCGGTTGTTTATCATGACATGGCACTTAATTGTCCCCTGGAATTTGCATCTAAATGGTTTTAACAAATAACCAGCCCAATAATTGCTTTCTAGTAACACTAAACAGAAGCGGCATTACCAAGGCACACACCAAAAAGCTCAGGAGTAAATATTCCGTATCATTATTGGCATGATGTCACTGCCATCCACGTTGATGACAGCTTTAGCAGTCTAGATTTACTCTCATGAAAACTGAGGAGCATAAGAGGTAAAGCCTGAACAGCAGGGCTAATTATATCTACAGTCTTATTACACTCGCCATAACCCTACAGGAAAAGAAACACCAAGCTAATCACTAAACTGACAGGCTATTCACTCCAGATGTTGGCTCCCCATGCCTTAGAAGATTCAGGGTGGTCTTTTCCTTTAGAATTCTTTGTGATGGGTGGTGCCTGTGGCTCAGTGAGTAGGGCGCCGGACCCATATGCCAGAGGTGGTGGGTTCAAGCCCAGCCCCGGCCAAAAACTGCAAAAAAAAAAAAAAAAAAAAGAATTCTTTGTGATGTCAAATAAATACTCCTTTTTCCCCACAGATCTCCCTATTTCAGATTGTTCTGATGAGCTGAGGCATCAAGGGTCCTTTCTATAGGTGCCCACTCACCAAGTATGTATTATTCACGCACGTTGTACCTGCCACCGTGGATGTGGCTGAGGGTACAACAGACAGTCCCTGACCACATGTAGGCTCAGCTGGTGGGGGAGACACAGGGGGACTGAGTGATGACACCAACGAATGTATCATCCACTGGGCCGAGGTTAGCACAGAAGGGGAAGCACTCGGAAAGTGGGTGGCTGGACTCCTGCCCTCATGGAGGGTCAGGGAGGGTGTGGTGGAGATGAGGAGGCGTCTCAGCTGAGACGGGAAGGATGAGCAAGGTTGGGGACCCCACAGGGAGCAGCAGCTGCTAAAGGCTGGTGGGCAGGGAAACAGCCCCACGCTGTGCAAAAGGGGCCAGTGTGGCCTGAGCTTGAGGAGCCAGGAAGGTGCAGGGAGGGCCTGATGTGGTGGGGCCTTGGGAGGATGAAGTCCTTAGCCCAGAGGGGACGAGCCCCCATTGAAATAGATTGACACATAGAGCAAACATTCAGGTGTCAGTGGGGAGGACAGGAGAAGGGTTAGCAAGCTGGCGTGGCCAGGAGATGAGGAAAGGGAGCCGAGGGGCAGCTGGGGTAAGGAGGGACTGGGTGGAGAATGACAGAGAAGGTGAATGCCACAGGCACTGGGAGTGTAGACATCTCTGGGGATGCCGGAGAGAATATGCCACTAAGGACTCAGAAAGGTTCCACTTGCATCACTTGAGGACATGGAGTGGTGTCCCACCCCGTGGAGTCATGTCCTGCCCCCAGCATGCACCAGGCTGGAAGGGGGGCTAGAGTGAAATATCTGATTAATGCTGAGCAGCCTTTTGGGGATCTGCTTAGGAGAGACACAGGCTACAGACGCGAACTCAGAGTTCAACACTGTCTAGAATCAAAGGTGTCCAACCTACAGCCCACGGGCCAATGCTGATTTTGTGAGGAATATTTTTTGCTTATCTGTGATGACAAATATCACAAAAAGTATGCCTGGGCCCTTTTGTCTTTCTTTCTTCCTTCCTTCCTTCCTTCCTTCCTTCCTTCCTTCCTTCCTTCCTTCCTTCCTTCCTTCCTTCCTTTCTTTCTTTCATCAGCTTTCATTAGTGTTTGAGAATTTAATGTACAGCCTACGACAACTCTTTTTCTTCCAATGTGCAGAAGAAAAGAAAAAAGGCTAGATACCCTGGAGGGGAACTTCAATGTCCTGGGCATTGATGAACAAACTGAGGGAAAAAACAGAATGAACCTTGGGTTTCTGGAAAATGATTCTGGAGCGTGGACGTGCTACGAGTCATGGAAATTCAAATCAACCTCCTCAATGCCAGATGCGAACTTAAATGCTGTTCTGTGCAACTCACCTATAAACTGTAACAGCTAGATTAAGGGGCCATTGTCCTACATACCAGAAACCTTAGGAAAAAGGCTTCATTAGAGCACACCAACAATCAACACAGGATTCCAATTTTTAGAAAGCCGTTTATTACAGAGTTTGAGTCAAATCTGCTTGTATGTGTCCAATACGCACACGCCTCCCTGGACTGTTTAGAGCTATCAGGTGAAGTGGGAGGCAGGCTGGGTTCCTGGCGTAATGAAGATGGAATGGGACCCAGAATTGTTATTTTCATGGCTCACTTATACAAAATCAAAGACGTTCATTCCAGTCTCTCCGCTCATTTATCTTGCTCGCTAATTTTATTAACCCCTATTAGGCAGGTCCAGAGTATATTTGTTCTTGGGGGCAAAGATTTTTATTTTTTATTTATCAGCCCCCCTGAGAGCACATTGATTGAGCTGCAGTGTAATTATCAGTCCACTAACCCATCAGCCAACTTTGTGTTCTGGCAGACGAATGCAAGTTCAGATTCTTGAGCACTCCTAAAAACATTTCTTCCTTCTTCTCTCTTCTCAGATACAGGACCTAAATTTGGTTTCCTATGATCAAGTCATGCTCCATCTATACACTTTCCTGTCGCCAGGGCACTAGTCACTTGCAAGTAAATGTTTGTGGCCCACTGTGACTCACTCCAGGCTGGAAGAAGAAACGCTGTTAAGACCTTTCTGCTTTCAGTCGGAAGTGTTCTGGCATGTAAGTGGCAGGGCCTAAGGTATTGACTGTCACGACACACGTCTGGATTTCCAAAAGCAAGAGCCCGAGAGACTGATGCTATACTTCTAAGGAACGTCCCCTGCAATTTGGTTGACTACAACCTACAGTCCTTCAGAAGTTTTTCCAATTTCTTCAGCACCCTATGCTTCCTCTTTGCCCCCTGACATTTCCCCGTCCTGGTGTAGGCCTCAGCCTCCAGGAAAACTGCTGACCTCGCTTCCTCTTTGAAGCCCCTTATTCTCCCGGCACCTCCATTACCCCCACCCCACTCCAACACTTAGATTCCAAGCAAACGTCTGCATACTGAGGGTCTCTCCCTCTAGACCAAAGTTCAGAGTCAGCCCACACAGGACTGCACCAACATCAACCTCACTGTCACCTGCCTCTCACCTAGTGCCACAGCCACAGGACCTTCCCCACCCTGGACTCAGAGAGGCGAATCCAGCTGGAAAAACAAAAGAAGCAAGGCAGGACCCTTGTTCTTTGTGGCTGAGCATGGAACCAAGGCTACAGTTTTCTAGTGTATGCAGGACGCTTGGGCTCCTCTGACCCTGCGTTTCCCCACCCATATTACCTAATTCCTAGGACTACTGCCAGGATAAAATGAGATGCATTTTAAGAAAGCACTTAATGAACCCCATCACACTCTATAACGGTAAGGGAGACATCTTCAGAGTACAGCATCAGGCACTGTTTCCTGGTTACATGGAAAATGGTGCAACACCTACAGAGGAGAATTTGGCAGCATCTAGCAAAATTACATACACATTTGCCCTTTGAAGCAGCAATTCCACTTCTAGGAATTCATTCCAAAGATAAGTTGGCAAAAACGTGAAAAAGATAAGTAAGTGTAACTATTTTAGAAAACCCAATTTAAAAAAGGGGAGGGTTGATTTTTTTCCTAAAAATCAAAACCAAATTGAAACAAATAAATTTAGTTCCAAATTTTGCAGGTGGTATAAGTGCTCAGACATGATCAAGAACAGGTCACTTTAAAATACAACTATTCATCATGTATTTCTTGAGTGATACAGTCTAAGGATGAGGACTAGAAAAACATGTTTGAAACCTAATTGTTTTTAGTAAACTTATCAGTGGGGGTAACATTGGTTTGTATGTGTGTTGTGGGGTAAAGAAATTTCAGCATGGCTAGGCACCTGTGGCTCACTGGGCTAAGGCGCCAGCCACGTACACCTGAGCTGGCGGGTTCGAATCCAGCCCGAGCAGCATGCCAAACAACAATGACCGCTGCAACCAAAAAACGGCCAGGCATGTGGCGGGTGCCTGTAGTCCCAGCTACTTGGGAGGCAGAGGCAGGAGACTCGCTTGAGCCCAGGAATCGGAGGTTGCTGTAAGCTGTGATGCCACAGCACTCTATCCAGGGTGACAGCTTGAGGCTCTGTCTCAAAAAAAAAAAAAAAAGAAATTTCAGTATAAAAAAAAAAAAAACTATTACAAAACCAATGAGACTACCCCAGACTTCTAAATTGAATGTATCAGTATTAACTCATGATATATATCAGCATAAATAAATAAAATGGATTTTAATTTCTATGTCTGACCACTGAAAGGACAGGAATATATACGTTAGTGGTGTCTAAGCACCATTTCCTACTAAAAGGAACTTGGGATCCTTGAAGAAATGGCTAATGTCAGGTCTGAGGAAGAACATACTTAAGATGAGCCTAGACTATCTTGTAACATAAGGAAACAAAGAAATTATCAAAATCATATCTGATGTCAATTGAAAAAGGCCCACAGTGCCAAAAAGACAGAGTGAGCACCTGTATGGATACTAAATGCAAAAGATGGAAATACATCTAATATTTTTTCATAATAATACTAAAAAAAATATTAACTTTAACTTGTCAACTTTGAAGGTGTTAAGGAATTAATTCAATGCTTTCAAAAAACTGATAAATCAAGGGAGGAATTCAGCCCTTTTCCTTTCTTTCCTAAATGGTTCATTTCTCTGGATAACTGAAGAGTTGATGAGAGGAGTGTTTTTTGAGAACTATATCAATGAATAGAGAAAGAATGGTAGAATTAGATATCACCACTCTTTAAGCCCTTAAAAATATAAATGAGCAATTGCTCATATCAGCAATAAGCAGTTGGGACTTGAAATTAAACATATAATACCATTTACATTAGCATCCCTTGAAAATGAAATGCTTAGATATAAATCTAAAAAAGTTTATAGAATCTATATGAGGAAAACAATACTCTGATAACAAAATCAAAGGTCTAAATAAATGGAGAGATATTCCATATTCATGGATAAGAAGACTCAATATTATTAAGATGCCAATTTTTCCCAAATTTATCCCTAAGATTCAGTGGCCATCCTAATTGGAATTCCAGCAAGTTATTTTGTGGCTATCAAAAGGCTGCTATATTAAAGTTTTTATGAAAAGGCAAAAGACCCAAAATAGCCAACAAAGTACCAAAGAACAAAGTTAGAGGACGGATGCTATCTGACTTCAAGATTTGCTATAATCTATAATAATTGAGACAGTGTGGGTATTGATGAGAGAATAGACAAGTAGATCAGTAGAACAGAACAGAGAGCCCAGAAATAGATCCACACATATATAGTCAATTGATCTGTAACAAAGGAACAAAGACAATTCAATGGAGAACGGAAAGTCTTTTAACAAATGATGCTGAGTAACTGAACATCCACATGCAAAAGAACAAATCTAGATATAGACCTTACAACTTTCACGAAAACTAACTCAAAATGGATCATAAGCCTCAATGTAAAATGCAGAATTTTAAAATTCATGGAAGATAATGCAGGAGAAAATATATGACTTTTAAATGCAATAACAAATGCATGATCCATGAAAAAATTTTGGTAAGTTGGACCTTATTAAAATTAAAATCTTCTGTCCTGCCAAATATTGCAAAGCACATATCTGGTTGTATCTAAAATAGACAAAGCACTCTTAAAACTCAAGAGTTAAAACAAATGCTCAATTGGGCGGCACCTGTGGCTCAAAGGAGGAGGGCGCCAGCCCCATATGCTGGAGGTGATGGTTCAAACTCAGCCCTGGCCAAAAACCACAAAAAAAAAAAAAAGAAAAAAAATACTCAATTAAAAAATGGGCATCTAAACAGAAACCTAACCAAAGAAGATATACAGATGGCAAATAAGCATATGAAAAGATGTTCTGCTGATATTTTATGTCATGGGGGGAATGCAAAATGCAAACTGAAACAAGGAGATGGCATTCCAAATCTATTAGAATGACAAAATCCAAAAAACTGACAATAACAAATGTTGGCAAAGATACAGGTCAACAAGAATTCTCATTCATTGCTGGTAGAAATGCAAAATGGTATAGCCACCTGAGAAAATAGTTTGGCAGTTTTTATAAAGCTAAACATATTCTTCCCAAAGGATTCAATGATCATGCTCCTTCATATTTACCCAATTGAGTGGAAAACATGTCCACACAAAAATCTGCCTATAAATGTTTTTTAGTGGTTTTATTATAATTGCCAAATACTGGAACCGGCCAAGATGTTCTTCACTTAGTGAACTGATACTCAAACTGTGGTATATCCATACAATGAAACATTTCTCAGTGCTAAAAACAGCTGCGCTATCAAGCCACAAAGGACGTGGAAGAATCTTAAATACCTATTGCCAAGTGAAAGAAGTCAATCTGAAAACACTGCATGCTGCATGATCCCAACTCTATGACATTCTGGAAAGGGCAGTACCATAGAGACTGTGAAAATTCAGTGGTTGCCACGGGCTTGGGGTGCCAGGGGGGATGGATGAAGAGGCGGAGCGTAGGGGATGTTTAGGGCAGTGAAACTATTCCATAGGATACTGCCATGGTGGATATATGTCATTATGCATTTGTCAAAACACATAGAACTTTGTTTGCAAAACAAAGAGTGAACCCGAATGTGAACTACGGACTTGACTTTATAAGAATGCATCAATATTGGTTCATCCATTAAAACAAATACATACCACGTGCAAGATGGGAATTATAGAGGAAACCGTGTGTGGAAATAGTGGAAAGCACTATCTGCTTAATTTTTTGTAAATCTAAAACTGCTCTAAGAAATAGTCTATTAATTTTTTTCAAGAAGCAATGAAGCCGGGCAATAAACATCAATGATTGCTAGCCTCACACAAAAAAGAAGCAATTATGCATTGTTGCCTGATGGAAGAACATAATGCCACCTGTGAGGCAATCTTTACAAAAAATAAAACAAATACAAAAAAAAAAAACCCCAAAACACTAACCCTAATTCCCATCAAGCATTTACCTCAAATTTTCAATGGACAGAAAACACTGTTGTACTATAGAAAATACAGAGCAATGGGTCTAATAAAATAACACAGAGATGCAATCGGCAAAATTATCGACTATATCAAAAAATCGACTATATCAAACCCTGCAGAACAAAGCACAAAAACTTCTTCAACAAATAATGTGTACAGAAAAGAGAGAGAGAAAAAGAGAGTTGGGAAAGTAACTCAAGGATTAAAGGAGACGTTTAAATTCAATTAAAGCCTACTAAGTGATTAGATCTCGAGTCAAACAAACTGGAAGGTGGGGGAGGGACTCAAAACATCTACTAGGAAACATTCATAAGGCAATCACAAAAACTGAATACGAATTGGATATTTAATGAGATTTAGGAATTGTGGTTAATAGTTTAGATGGGATAATGATATTATAGTTTCATGTTTAAAAATTAGAGTCCCGGGCAGCGCTGGTGGCTCAAAGGACTGGGGCACCTGTCCCATATACCAGAGGTAGTGGGTTCAAAGCCGGCTCCAGCCAAAAACTGTAAAAAAAAAAAAAAAAAAAAAAATTAGAGTCCTCTTTCAGAGATAAATACTGAAATATGAATATGGAAGAAATAATTTGTTGATTGTGCTTTGGCCTCAATGAATCCAGGGAGAGGAGAATGAGATAGGAGAATAAGTGAAACAAGATTGGCCATGAGTTGATTTTTGTTGAAACTGGGTATTAGGGATAACGGTTCCTTATACTATTTCAGAGGTGGGCAACCTATGGCCTGTAAGCCAAATACAGCCCACCAGCTTGGGAACTAAGAAGGATTTTTATATTTTTAAATGGTAGAAAAAGCATAAAAAAGAAGAATATTACATGTAACAATATAGAATATATACAAATATAACATGTAAAATATAAGAATATAACATGTAAAAATTATATGAAATTTAAATGTCAATGTCCATAAACAAAGTTTTGTTAGAACACATTGCTATTTATCATATTTTGCTATGTTTAATGCAAACTTTTTGCCCACAGTTTTGAGGGAAACACAAAGATGTGTGGGTAATACTAATTACACATCTACATAAATGTTTTTAATTATTTTATTTATGCTTATGTGTTAAAAGTGTAACTCTAGGACCCCAAACAATATTTTAATACGCAAATTAGCACCCTGGAATATGGTAATTGATTTTGTTAAAGTTGCAATGAAATGGAAAGCGTTTTTGTTCAATGAAGAATGATGTGTTTCTCTTCATACACTTTAAGCAAGAGCTAGCAATCTCATGGACATTTTTACAAAGATTATTTTCCCTTGGAAAATGTTGAAGCAGTTTTTGTACACTACAAACTTTAAGCTTTGGATCTGAATTAAAAATTAAAATTAAACTTTTTTTTTTTCCAGAAAGTTTGGGCCAAAAACACAGGCATGCATTAAACACGGCAAATACGGTATTTGTTCACGTACATTCTGCTGCTGATCTTGAGCTACAACAGAGTTGAGTCGGTGAGGCAGAGACCGGATGCCTGAGAAACTAAAATATTTTCTCTTTGGCCCTCTACAGAAAAAATTTTCCAACTCCTGTAGCATTCTCACAAACAAACAAACAAATAGAGTAAATAACAAAAAAATAAGAAAATTGAAGTTTTTCAAGAAACTGCTACCTAAATATTAACTAACATTAGGAAATTGAAGTTTTTCAAGAAACCGCTACCTAAATATTAACTAACATTTGGGGGGCGGGGGATGAAGTCCACAAACAATGATATTTTCCTGAATCTTCCTGTATATAAAAGAAAAACAATGTTCTCCCTTGTATACTTTCTCCCAGAATTTCCCACTTTTGCTATCTGGGCTCCACACACCTCATGCCTCACCTGAATGCTTCCTGCTCTCCAACTCCAAAGGTGTCCGTTACATTGTGAAGTAATATTTTTCACTAAATTAATCTTGACCTTAAGTCCAAGGTTGAAATTGCAGCATTAGCACATATATGGATTGAGAATCTGGCTGGATTCTCATATTAAATTCTCTATCTTGAGCCATTCTTTCATTATCTGCACCCAAGCTGATAGTCAAGTAAATAAAACTGTATATTAAAGCTACAAACGTTTTACGTGACCCTTGGCAGCTGTGTACTTGAAGACGGGGGGATTTTCCCCAAAGCCTGCCGAGGCAGACCCATTACTTGTGATTCTGAACTGTTCATGGCTGTGCTCTGGCAGCTCTGGGCCATGGACTGTGGATTTCTGCTGAAGTCAGGCAAGCCATGCAAATGACCCGCTAGGAAACGGTGCCTTGGCGCGGCGTGGCAGCCAGCGCTACAAATCTCCCTCTTGTCTGTCGTTATGATGAATCCAGTCCTTCATCAAAGTCCTTCCCAGATGGTTCTCTGGGAAGCTAATTGGGTGAGGAAGAAAAAGGAAAAAAAGCCTCAGGACAGTGACCTCTGCACCTGCTAGCAGCCAGCGTCACCAGGCTGTGGGGGCCTGTCAAAAGCAGTGTGGCTTGTATGACAACTAAAGGTTGGGACTGCTCTGAGTGCTCCCAAGGGTGAAGTGTGCCTGCTGCCAGCTGGTGTCCAGGGCAGCCCCAGTCATGCCATGGCGCTGCCTCTGTCACTCCTGGGCAGGGCCAGCTACCTGGTAACGCGCTTGAAATAGGTTTCTTACCCACCCACCCCCAGTGAGCCCAGGGAATTATTTGATCATTTTCCTCGGCAAGGGTGGTACCGAGGTGTGTGTGTTTCCCTTTAGATCCAAAAAGCACAGGGTGTAAAGGTTCCTGGCAGCAACTTGCAGACTTGAAGAACAAACAGGGAAGGAAAACTGTGGCAGCAATGACAAGGTCACTCACCCAGAAAGCCTGTAGTGTCAGGAAGCTGTGTCCTAGGCCTGGGGCTGGTCTCCCTCAGCCAGGAGTTGAAGGAGGAGAAGGTGATGAAACCCATCTTGCAGTTCGGTGCCTGTAGCTCAGTGGTTAGGACGCCAGCCACATACACGGGGGCTGGTAGGTTCGAACCCAGTCTGGGCCTGCTAAGCAACAATGACAACCAAAAAATAGCTAGGTGTTGTGGCAGGCGCCTGTAGACCCAGCTACTTGGGGGCTAAGGCAAGAGAATTGTCTAAGCCCAAGAGTTTGAGGTTGCTATGAGCTGTGACACTATGGCACTCTACTGAAGGTGACATAGTGAGACTCTGTCTCAAAAAAAACCCCAAAAAACCATTTTGCCTTCACTCAGCCTCAGGCAGATGGCTGGAAAGAGACTCAGGGAGAGGCTGTGAAGAAGCTATCTGTCAAATTTCCAGAGCCCTTGGGTGAAGGTGGCGATGGGTCCTTTGAAGTAGAAAGGCAGTGAGTAAAATGAGAACAGAAGTCCAAATTCTCACCATGCCCCAGATCCTGGATGATACGACCTCTGTCTTTCTATCTCATTTTATGCCACTTCCCCACCTTTCATACCAGTCTTTATTCCATGTGCAAACATGGACAGACTTACAGCCTTGGGGCCTTTGCATGTGCTGTCCCCACAGCCTAGAATTTTCCTGCTCCCTTCTCCCCTCTGCTCACTCTCCCAGATCCGACTTCTACCTGCCCCTTTCCTTAGCCCTTGGGACAGGGCTCCCCAACCCCCTGCCTCCATCATAGAAGCTGTCTCAGCCCTTCGCCTGATTCCTTTACAGACCTTGATTCAACTTACAGGTGCTTGTTTTACCGATCCAGTTTTGTTTTCTGGGTTTTTTTTTGAGACAGAGTCTCACTCTGTTGCCCTCGGTAGAGTGCCACGGCATCATAGCTCATAGCAACCCTTGGGCTCAAGCCATTCTCTTGCCTCAGCCTCCCAATTAGCTGGGACACAGGTGCCTGTCACAATGTCCAGCCATTTTTAGAGACAGGGTCTCGCTCTAGCTCAGGCTGGTCTTAAACTTGTGAGCTCAGGCAATCCACCCGCTTTGGCCTCCCAGAATGCTAGGGTTACAAGTATGAGCCATTGCACCCGCTATCGATTCAGTTTTATCTCCATCTTTCACAACTACAGTATAATTTCCTTCAGGACAGGTACCATCTGAAATGTATTTTCCACAGCATACCCAGTGTCCAGTACAGTGTCCAGCCCACAGCAAGGCTCACTAAACCAGGGATCACAGTGTTTGATTTTATTTCTTATTCTCAGCTCTCTCAATAGATTGACTAAGTGATGTTCTCAGGGGTTGGTTGTTCAATATATGCAGTTTCCAAGGCCCTTCATTCCTCCTCCTCCTTCTTTTTGTTCTTAGTCTTTAGGTCATTTTGATGCTCATTAAGAACCCTGATCATAGAGTGGGCAGAAGGAGTAATTTGCTTCTTGTTAACCGGCTCAACTATCACTTAGGGATTGTTTATTATTTCAATTATCCATAAGATTTCAGTCCACTCAGAGCAGGCAGTTGTATCCATCAGAACAGGCTAACTGCTGAAACAACCCTCCAGTCTCAGAAGCTCAAATTAACCTAGTGAAAGTTAATTGCTCACTCATGCAAAGTCCATGATCAATGTTCCAGCATGCGCAGTCTTCCAAGGAGTGACTCAAGGATCCTCCAACCTTGAGATACTTCCATCTTCAACACCCAAGATGTCAAAACATCAGAAAATAAACAGGAGGAATACAGTTTCTCCAACTAATCAAGTTAGTTAATGTGGTTCAGTAGATGACAGTCCCATCTAGTGGCAAAAGGCACAGTTAGAGATGATAACTTGCCTTGTAATTCTGTGCACCAATCCCTCCCTATCCATTGCTCCCAGGCCCAGTCCCTCCCCAAGTCCAGTTGGCTCCATCCCCCAAATACGCCAGTCTGACGTCATGGATTGTGCTACCCCCGGGCCAGGGGCCTACCATGTCTTGCTGGAACTACTACAAAACCCCACTAACTGAATGTCCCCCTCCTGTAACCTGTTCTCCACAGAGCAGCCAAAAGGGGTTTTTTTTTCCTATTGTTTTTTCTTGTTTACAGTTTAATGGGTTCATTTTCCATTTGTTTCTTTTAAAGTGTGAAGAGTTCTTTTGTAAACTTTTATAAAAATAGAAATGTTCAAGCATGCAAAGAACATATCCAGCTTCAACACTTATCAACTCATGGCTGGTCCTGTTTCCAGAGAAAATTATACTTTCTCAAATTTTCATCATAATTTATCAAGAAAAAAAAACAGAACACATAACTAGCCAGATCTTAAACACATACCCGGCTTAGCACCTGTAGCACTGTGGTTAGGGCACCAGCCACGTACACCGAAGTTGGTGGGTTTGAACCCAGCCTGGGCCAGCTAACCAACAATGAAAAATAGCCAGGCGTTGTGGCAGGCGCTTGTAGTCCCGGCTACTCAGGAGGCTGAGGCAGAAGAATCACTTAAGCCCAAGAGTTTGAGGTTGCTGTGAGGTGTGACACCATGGCACTCTACCGAGGACGATATACTGAGCCTCTGTCTCAAAAATAACTAAATAGGGCAGCACCTGTGGCTCATGGAGTAAGGCGCCGGCCCCATATACCAAAGGTGGTAGGTTCAAACCCAGCCTTGGCGGAACTGCAAAACAGAAAAATAGCTGAGCATTGTGGCAGGCGCCTGTAGTCCCAGCTACTCGGGAGGCTGAGGCAAGAGGATCGCCTAAGTCCAGGAGTTGGAGGTTGCTGTGAGGGCATTCTACCGAGGGCGATAAAGTGAGACTCTGTCTCTGCAAAAAATAAAAATAAATAAATAAATAAAATAAACACATACACCAGTACATTGATAACTTACTAAAACAAAAAATATAAATGAAAACTAAACAGCCTATTTTTATCTGGAGGAGAAAAACCAACACTTTTGGATTTCTTGGCCATTCGCATTCCTATGTACCAAAACCTAAAATCCATTTTACTTAAGAATTTCTTCTCCCACGACACTTGATTCCTCCATACCACCCTATCAGAATCATCAGCATTATTCCGGAATACAATCATTAATTTGAGAACAGGGAACACAGTCCAAATGCCACTTGCGGTTAGTCTGTAACGAAATGGTTAGAAACTACCAATTGTCATCCGAGGACGCAAGAACCGACCGACAGGACTTGTGGAATCTGCTGCCCCCGAGATTCAGAACGCAGACGCAGAAATGCATTCGCGGTCACCAAGTCCCTAAAACCACGCGACCTTCCTACAAAAGGTCAGCCTTGAACTTGGAAACTAAATGAGAACTCACCCTTTTTCTAAAGTTTTTACAACAAGGTCGCTGACATCCGGGGCAGGGGACAGATAGGCTGTTGACTACTCAGAACCAGCCGTGGACAGCCAAGCCCCTGTGCTTTGGCTACTCCCCTTACCGTCAGATCTGGGGGGGAGGAAAAGAGAATTCTATCCAGAATCCTGGTAGAAAAGCCCCTGGCCTTACCTCTGCCACACGCGTGCTCTCCTACAGCTTCCAGAAATGCCGCCTCCCCAAACCCAGCCACTCACACAAGGCAGAGGCTGCAGCCACTACCCAGCAGGTCTTGTTTAAACTGTGAGTGACAGCTCAGTGCTTGTCTGCACGAAAAAGCCTCCCCACTGAATACATTTCTGGCAGTAGCTCCCTCCTCCAACCAGTCACATTCCACCTTAATCGCTCCTTCTTGTCATTGAAATTAATAAAAAATAATTTAAATATCATAACTAGACTTGCCCTTGGGCCTATAAGAAGCACTAATTGTTTATGAGTAAAAACAAACAAAAAGGAATAAAAATTTAAAGTATTAGCCTCCAGGCAGATTTTGAAAACGAACTTTCCTGGTGCATTCACAATAGCATCTCTTAAGAAAAATAGATTTATACAAATTTATTTGTAAAAGAAAAAAAAAGGAGTAAAATAAACACCTGTAGTGCAAAGGCACTGTGAACGATCCTCAGTGCGTGGGCTCCTAATTCTGCCAACAGGGAAAGAAGATTGGGACGACGTGACTATTTGTAGTGCTTAGAAGTAGCCATGGCTCCAGCCAAGGTGTGAATGGAGAAGCTTGTGGCTTGAAAAGTTCCTTTAGACAACAAGCCCACCCTTGCCAGCTCTCGGTGCCATGCCATGTGAGAAAAACACTAAGAAGATGAGATGAAGGAGTCCTAAATGAGAAGTGAAAGATAACTTTGGGGTCTTTAAAGAAAAACTTCCGCAGAAGGCCCTTGCATATTGGGGAATCCTAGTTGATGGAACTCAAACTGGACGTGAAACTACACTGTGCTACTAATTATTCCCTATCATGTTCTACAGCTAACGCCCACCTGTGCCCGCACACGCCCACCTACTCAGGTATGGCGTTCTTCTTCTACCCTCCCCGTCTTTAGGACTGATGTTCTCTCTTCTTTCTGCCTGTAGGAATATTTTTCTAGATCTGATCTCCAAATTTCTGAATGTGAGTGCTTATGGCTTTACACAAAGGATGTATAGTAGGAAAACTTCATATCGATTGAATTTGTATTAAGCAGGTGCTTTGGGGGCGGCGCCTGTGGCTCAAAGGAGTAAGGCGCTGGCCCCATATACCGAAGGTGGCAGGTTCAAGCCCAGCCCTGGCCAAAAACTGCAAAAAAAAAAAAAAAAAAAAGCAGGTGCTTTTAAACCTCCTAGAAGGATACCCTTTCACTAAGCAAGCGACTGTCTTGATGGTTGTCTCATGGGAGTCCCTGGCTCAGGTTGACGTGGAACCCAGGCAGGACCTTGATCCAGGGAGGCCCCCTCCTCCTCCTGGGAAAGAGTGGGCAGTTCCCGCTCCCTCTGGCTTTCCAGACAGTTGGGCAGGGTGACAGCATGCCCTCCACCTTCTCCCACATGTCAGTCTGCTGCCTTGAGGGAAACAAGGGTGTTATTGATTCAGGCGCTGGTAGGAATGTGCACAGGCTGGCAGGCTTCCAGCATATGGGGCCCTGAAGTGAGAGAGTGCGAGGTGCCCAGGGACACTGAACGGCCCTGGGCCCAGACCCAACCAGGAATCTACCGGGAAATGGCTCTTACTTAACTTCCTAAATCCCAGGCTGGACACAAGGCTTCTGCAGCAAGGCCTTAGGTGGCTGGGCTGGCCTACGCTAGGCTGGAGACTTGGGCGCAGAAGTTCCTTTAAAGAAGCCACTCAGTTCTGTGGCTCAGGCCAATTATTTTAGCAAAGAGGAATTTCTGGAGGAGGTCCACAGACACCACTTCCTAGCTGATGTCTCTTCTTTCTGTCCAGCTGGACATTGTGAGGTGACGTCCACTGCTTGCAGAGGGGCTGGAAGGCCTTGTTTCCAGAGCCTGTGGTCCCCTGTAGGTAAAAGGACACCCACCAGCCTCGGCCAACTTGGCAACTAGGCACCATTCCTGCTGCCGGAGCTACTTGTGGCACAGAGCCAGAGATTTCCTATATATTCAATATAATAGTGAGCGTTTTTCTACCAGCAAAAATCCTTTACACAATTAGCGCGTTTAAACCTCATACATTCCTGTATGGTAGGATTATCATTATTTTACGTTCATTTGAGGAAACTGAGTCAAAGAGAGGGATGAAACCTACCTGAGATCACACAATTAGTAAGAAGGGGAGCTGAGGATGAACCCAGAACCCTCTGAGCCCAAGATCCAAGTTCTTGACTGCTTGCAAGCACGGACCGGGCACAGATGGAGATCAGGAACACAGGCCTGTGTGCCACACCGCCTGGCTCAAAGCTCAGCCATGCCGCTGTTTTAGCTATGTGACTGTAGCAGGTTTCTGAAGCTCTCTGTGCGTCAGTTTCTTTAAGAGTAAAATGGGAACGAGAATAGGACCTACAGCACGCAGTTGTATGTGGATTAAATCAGCAAGTAATATATGTAGTGCTTAAAACGGCATGTGGTTATAATAAGTGCTACGTGTCTGTCTGACAGGTCCTAAATACCTCTCATTTCTGCACAATGTTTTTGCTGGCTCCTTTATCCTTTATCCTATCTCTGTCGTGGAGAACACCTAAGCCCTATAAACTCAGGCCAATTATTTTAGGAAGGAGGAATTTCTGGAGGAGGTCCACAGACACCACTTCCTAGCTGATGTCTCTTCTTTCTGTCCAGCTGGACATTGTGAGGTGATGTCCACTGCTTGCAGAGGGGCTGGAAGGCCTTGTTTCCAGAGCCTGTGGTCCCCTGTAGGTAAAAGGACACCCACCAGCCTCGGCCAACTTGGCAACTAGGCACCATTCCTGCTGCCGGAGCTACTCGTGCTCCCAAGGTCGAACAGGCTCTGCTCTCTAAAGCTTTCATTGTGCCAGAGCTGGGCAGCCTGCCTACAGGGCCTGACAGGGTACTTAAGGGAATTGGCTTCTGGATTTTTCTCACAGAATCCAGGAGCTCATGGAAGGCTGGGCTGTGGGTCAGATATGAAGCAGAAATTAGAATGACCTTTCCTTTCCAAACACTGGGAGCTCTGCAATTATCCCCCCACCCCAGCTCCCCACCCTCCCCACCTCCCTGAAATAGGAGGTTCTCACCTAGGGCCTAGAGGCCCTGTACACAGTAACACGGGGATGTGCAAATCCTGGGAAGACCCTCACAATTACATTATACTTGCAAAGGGGTTCACGATCCCCAAAATGTCAAGGACTCTGGTCTCATAGGGTGAGTCAGCCGTTAGGCTGGGTGCTCCAGAAAAGGTCCTGAGAGGCAGTCAGGCATGCAGAGGGTCTGCAGCTGAGTGACTCCCAGGTAGAGGCCCAGCAGAAGTGAACTGGCCAGACAGGGAGCTCTGGAACTCAGGCCACCCAGCAGAGGAGTCCCGTGGAGGCCCATGGCCACCACCTTGCTCTAACATTAGCCTAAGTGTCTAAGAACACAACCCTGCGTGAAACCTGGGCTTCACCCAAAGGATCTCACAGCTGGGGGGCTATTAATGAGCTCCACTCCTCCTCAAGGCTGGGCCTGAGAACTTTCTGATCTGGAAAGGGATCCGAGCCTGCTCCAAGTCCCTCAGAAGCTGTCTTACACAGTTGCTGGCTGGCGAGCTCTCTCCACAGCCCCTCAGACCTGCTTAAGCAGATCTGAATCCTGTAAGTGGCTGAATCTGAGCCAAGCTGGGACTTTCATGCTCCCACTTAAAATATTCCCCCTCTCCACTGCTGGGTCCTGAACTTGACCTGGGGAGAACTGCAGGGCCATGCTGTACAGGAGAAGTGAGCTGTAGGCAGTACAAGTCTGCCCTGCGAGTGGGTCCTATTACACGTTGGTGGTTGTTTAGAATGTGGAATACGTTTTCTCATCTAAATCCTGTTATAAATGGCAGGACAGGTTTCCAGGCTTTTTTGCAAAAGTCTATTAAATTCATAATGATGTTGAAATGGTAGAAAGGGTCAGCCTAGGTCCAAGGCCACAGGGAAGGCCTCCATGGCCAGCTTTTCTGAGTTCCTTGAGGAGTCCCATGGGATCCAACACTGGGCAGCAGCCGGCCCTGAAACAGACAGAAAAACAGGCCAGCATCAAAGAGAGGAGCCAGGATGGAAGGGGTGCCCTGGGCATTTGTGTCCTATGAGTAGAGAGATATGGCACGGGGCAATTTTCTGGGGACAAGGGGTCTGCTGCAAAGGAACTCTGTCTTGTGCCAAGGAGGTTGGATTGGCTCTTGATTAGGCGGGTTTCTTGCCTACACGTGACGCCCTTACAAGCCCAGGAACCCTTCTGAACAACCTCACAGAAGCGCTCACCCAGGCTGAAAGGTGGGAAGGGGAGATCCAGCAGCCTGTCCATCAACCTCTAGCACTCCAGGGCCTGTCCCCCCGCCCAGGGCGCGGGAGCCCGCAGGAGCGCGGTGTGTGGACTTTCTGAGAGCTGCCACTAGATGGCGCGTCCGCCCTGCCTACTCGGGAGCCCCGCGCCGGGGCACCGGGTGCTGCAGCCCAGCTTCTAACTGCCCCGGTATGAGAAGGTTGCTCCCAAAGCGCCCTGGTCGCAAAGAAAGCTCCAGGCTTCTGTCTAAGAGAATAGCTTATTTATCCTCCAGCATGAAGAAGCTTCCACAGAGCGTTGATTAAACACATTTAATGTGACCCAAATGAGAAAACATGGAAAGGCTAGAACGTAGTTACCACTCACCAATGGCAAAATCACCCTCTCTGGTCTCCGTGGGGTGTGCAGTTGACCCTCAAACAACGCGGGTTCGCGCAGCCCACTTACAGGCAGCCTTACTTCTGACACAGTGAGACCAACCCCTCCTCTTCCTCCTCGGCCTTCATGTGAAGACCACGAAAATGGAGACCTTTGTCATCACCCACTTTCGCTCAATCAATAGTAACTATATGTTCGCTTCTTTATCATTTTCTCAATAGAATTCTGTTTTCTCTCGCTTACTTTATTGTGAGAACACAGTTATAATACATGAACATACAAAATACATGTCTATTGACTGTTATCGATAAGGCTTCATTCGGCAGTAGCCTATTCATACTTAGGTTTGGGAGAAGTAGGAAGATGGATTTTTGACTGCACGGGGGTTGGCACTTCTAACCCCAGCGTTGTTCAAGCATCAACTATAGAAGGAACAAACCTTGGAGGGGTCTCAAATTTTCTAAGATCAGGCAGAGCCTACCGCTGCCTGGGCCAGGTTGAAGGTTGGGGCTTGCAGAGGTGTCTAGATACTCCAGACATCACAGAGGATCTTGCCACTTACCCAGTTTTTTTAATTAGTATCCCGCAGACGCTCATACTGTGTGAGGATGTGAATTACAATGTGGAAGTCAAAAAATATGGTCACTGGTGATATTGTCTATGCTGTGTACTTGACCAGTAGAGCAGAGTCTGGGTGGTCTAGACCAGTGAAGGTCTGAATCCGATAAGAAGGTGCTTACTTATCGGGGAATTGGGGGAGGACTATGAGCCTTGACCAAGGGAACTGAAAGCCTGAGAAGGAGCCACAGTTCTAAATTCTGTACTGCCTGGTCACGTCAGATACAGGATGCTATTATGCTATCAAGGTTGTGGCTTAGTACATTATACAGAATGGCAAGGAAAGGCCCTCACGACAAAGAGCTATCTTTCTGGGTTCCAAAAATAGTGGTCCCCTAAGCTATTGATCTGCTTTTATATTAAACACTCGTCCATTTCCCTTTCTCCCTTAACTTGCAGAGGCAAACATGCGGCCCACGGGAAGGAAGTGTATAAATTCTGCATGGTACACAGCTTATTTTTCTCACCTCACTCCTGGCTTCATTTTATGTCACCACCCTGTCTTTCCTTTTTTTTCTTGCTCCTGTTTTTAGTATATATTTAACTTGTATTTTATGTCTCCTCCTCTGTAAACAACACAAAATCCTTTCTGGAACAGAACAGAACACAAAATAAAACAGACATCAGATGCATTATCTCTGCGGCCTTGCATTCGGTCAAAGGGCTGGTGAGGCTGTTACCTGTGATCCTCTGCAGGACAAGAGGATTTTCAAATCCTCTGCCAGGCTTTTCAAGTGACATTTTCTACTACTTCCTATTTCCCTTAATTTTGGTTAACCTTTGACTTGGACACCTCCAACAAAATCTTCTAGACTTTTTTGAATGTAATGCACAAAGGTTTATTTTCCTGATTTTGTAATTTCAAAAAAGTATATTCTAATTTCTCATAGGACTTACGTGGCTGAGAAAAGGTTTATAAATATGAATTTTTTTCTGTCGGGAAACCTAAGTGCTACGTATTCAAACCAACAACACCTTTGTGCTAGCCTAGCCAATACTTCCAAAATATATGAAGAAGGGCCATGCGTGGTGACTCATGTCTGTAATCCTAACACTCTGGGAAGCCAAGGCAGGTCGATTGCTTGAGCTCACGAGTTTGAGACCAGCCTGAGCAAGAGAAAGACCCTGTCTCTACTAAAAATAGAAAAACTAGCCGGGCCTTGTGGCAGGCACCTATAGTCTTGGCTACTTGGGAGGCTAAGGCAGGAGTATCGCTTGAGTCCAGGAGTCTGAGGTTGCTATGACCTGTGATGCCACAGCACTCTACCCAGGGTGACAGACTCTGCCTCATAACAAAGAAAAATATATATATATATATATTTTTTCACATATATATTCATATACATGTGAAGCAACAAAGAGAATGTCATGACAGGGTGACTCCAAAATCTGTATGTATATCCTCACAGTGCACTTTGGCTACCATTAATCTTACAAGTATTGAGAGGTATTTTGAAGACTTCAGTCCCCAAATCTGAAAGACTCACCTCCAAGTCTGGACACAGTAGGTGTTCAATGCTGTTTGTTGAATGAATACATGAGTTAATGCAGCTTGACCCCAGTGCTGGGGAAGAATGAATGAATTCACTGAGTCAGCCCATGGCAGTTCTAATACCCAAATCTCCAAGTGGGATTGCTCCCCTCTCACAGATGTGAGGATTTGCTGTGCAGATGCTCTGGTGTTCACAAGGAGAAAGGGACGAGGCAGACACAGGCCACGGTCCATGGAAGGGCAGTTTTGAAAGAAAAAGGTCCAGTGGCCAGGAAATCTCAGGGAAGACCCTGGAGACACCATTGTCCTGGAAAATAAGTAGAAGAAACTTGCCTTGTTCATGCTAGTAGTGGATCCCAAGCTCCTAACTGGACCAGTGGCTCACACCTCGAATCCCAGCACTTTGGGACCCAAAGTGGGATCATTTGAGGCCATGAGTAAAGACCAGCCTGGGCAACCACCCCATCCCTAGAAAATAATTTTTTAAATAACACCCCAGGATCTTGATTCTACAGCCCCTTCTGAGTGTCCTGAGAATTGTACTCCTTCCCTCTTGAAATGATTTTATATTACTAGTCAGGCCTAAAAAGCTTAAAAGAACAAAGAAAGTAATGAATCTATGGGTTTATACATAAACAACTCATTTATATAATCCAGAACAAAATCTGGACTTGCCAAGGATACACATTTTTGCTTAAAATATGCATTTATGTTGGAAAATTTCCCCTGTTGGTAATTTTTTCAGTTCAGCAGACACATCTCATTCTTCCTGGCTCCTGCATCTGGTTCCTTCGCCTTGACTTCTTTTTCAAGATTTTGGAGCACATGAGCCTTGCAGCCCGGCTTTACAAACTGCCACAGACAAGGGCTGGGCTAGGAGGTCTCTCGGCGGCTGGAACATTCACTTTCCTATCCAGCCTCCCTCCCCGCCAAGGAACCATCAAGCCTGGGGGAAAAGCTTTCCCTACTATGTTTACAAAGCACTAAATTTACGAAGTCATTAATTCCCTTCATAAAGAAAGAGCCTAATGGAGTTTTCTATTAGTCATTGAGATAGCGGTTATAACCCTGAAAGATCATGAAAGCAATAAGGAGTCTAAATTGAAGTGTGGGGCGGGGGAGCAAAGTTGTTTCTCCTTTTTAGCTGTTAGACTTCTCCTGTTTTAAAGGGAAGTGTTTTGAATATCATAATCACTGCCTCGCCCATTTGCTTATTGTGTTTTCCCTTTTCAGAACATTCAGACGCACACTGATTCATCATCCTCTGTGCACGTATTTCCCAGGGGATGGTGTTCTTTCTCCTAGCAGTTGAGGCTCCCCACTTCCAGGACTGGAGAACCAGGACCAGAATCACAGCTCCCCCAGGGCCAGCCACACAGCCCATGGGTGCTCAGAAGAGGAAAGGAAGGCAAACACAGCCTTGTTTTCCCAGTGCTCAATTATTCCAGGGAATTCAGGCTTCCAGGGAGACCTTTAACCCTTTCAGGACCACAGAGCTGCAGGGAGCCACCCTGCCCTGAGCCCTTGCCCATGTCCATCTCTTTGTGAGTCCAGGCTTCTCCCTTGAGCTTTGGGGACAAGGGACAGCATTATTCCTAGTCAGGAGATGACTCCCTGCACTGGGTGCAAAGAACAGCCTCCCCTGAGGCCTTAATGGGCCCTGGGCAGCGCCACAGTGAGCCCAGCAAAGACACCTGTAGACTTCAGTGTATATTCACTAGTCTAGAAGATGTCCTGAGGCTCTGCCTGGCCGTGAAAGTGCTGCTGTGGCTAAAGGGGAAAGCCAGGGACACCCTGTCAGTAGGCACGTTTGAAAACACAGCCCACAGGCTCGGCACCTGTGGCTCAACAGGCTAAGGCGCCAGCCACATACACCTGAGCTGGTGGGTTCGAATCCAGCCCGGGCCCACCAAACAACAATGACAGCTGCAACAACAACAACAAAAAAAGTGGCCAGGCGTTGTGGCGGGCGCCTGTGGTCCCAGCTACTTGGGAGGCGGAGGCAGGAGACTCGCTTGAGCCCAGGAATTGGAGGTTGCTGTGAGCTGTGATGTCACAGCACTCTATCCAGGGTGACAGTTTGAGGCTCTGTCTCAA
>CAUYON010104248.1:0-43977 GCA_963573935.1 Arctocebus calabarensis | reverse complement strand
CACAAATGTTCATAACAGCTTGATTTGTAATAGCCAAAAGGTCTACCAATAATCTAAATGTCCAGCCTTGCATAGTGGTTCATGCCTATAATCCTAGCACTCTGGGAGGCCAAGGCGGTAGATCACCTGAACTCAGGAGTTGGAGACCAGCCTGAGCAAGAGTGAGACCCCCATCTCTAAAAATAGCTGGGCATTGTGACAGGTACTTGTAGTCCCAGCAACTCGGGAGGCCAGGCTAAGAGGATGGCTTGAGCCCAGGAGTTTGAGGTTGTGTGAGCTATGAAGCCACGGCACTCTACTGAGGGTGACAAAATGAGACTCTGTCTCAAAAAAAAAAAAAAAATCCAGAAGTCCATCCAGTGATGGACAAAAAACAGTGGTCAGTCCACCCGGTGCAGTTCCACTTAGTAGTGACCAGGAATGGAGCCCCAAGTTGTACAACAGTATGGGTGAACCTTGGAAACATCGTGCTCAATGGGAGAAGCCAGACACAAAAGACCACACACACAGAGTAGGATCCCAGTTCCATAAAATTCCAGGAAATGCAAACCAATCTGTAGCAACTTAAACAGCTGATCGGTGGATATTTAGATTATTTTAGATTATTTTCACTTTAGATGTGAGGGGGAATTAATAAAGGGGTGGCCCATTCTGCCACCCCTTTATTAATTCCACAAAACTTGTTGAGTACCTACAATGTGCCAAGCACCAATTTAGGTTCTGGGGATACAGATGCAGACAGAACAGACAAACATGTCTGCCCTGGTGAGGCCGATACTCTGGCAAAGGAAGACAACAAGGGTATGATAAGAATATTTTGCATAGCCTGTTGTTATAGAAGGTGGTGAGTATTCAAAGAGAAAAATAAGTAGAAAAAAGAAATGGAGAATGTCAAGAGGAGATGCAATTTAAAACAGAGAGATTTGGGAAGCCTCAGTAAGAGAGTGACGTTTGAGTGAAGGCTTGAAGGAGGTGAGGGAGTGATCCAGGTAGGTGTATGGAGGGAAAGCATTCCAGGCAAAGGAATGACCAGTGCAAAAAGGTCCTGAAGCCAGATCCTGCCTGGAGCATTTGGAAGGACAGTGAGCTTGCCCATGTGGCTGGAGCACAGTGAGCAAGGAAGAAAAAGAGAGGGTGTGAAACAACGATGGTATCAGGTGCTGAGTTACCAAAACCAGGGCTATGTAATCAAAATGAAGCAAGTGGTTGTCACCCCAAGCACTCTACCATCCTGCCATATCTCCCAGAGTCCCTGAGAAGGAAGCACAAATAAATGACTGATGCCTTTTTTTAGAGACAGGGTCTCAGACTGTCACCCAAGCTGGAGTACAGTGGCTGATCAAAGCTCATTGCAGCCTCAAACTCTTTGGTTCAATTGATCCTCCCGCCTCAGCCTCCAAAGTAGCAGGGACTACAGCCATGTACTACCACACACAGAGTCTGTCTGCGACTGGTCTTGAACTCCTGGCTTTAAGTGATCTTCCCACTTTGACCTTCCAAAGCGCTAGGATTACAGTCATGAGCCACCACACCTAGCCAATTGATGTTTTTGGAATTATTTCTTCCCAGTTCCCCTGGAATCACATTCAGTAGCTTGTCCAGCTGAAGGTAAAATCCCCACATCCCTCCAGGTGCTTGGATGCTGCTATATTTGAAAGTAGCCCTAAAATTCATGCATTGGAAACTTAATCCCCAGTGCAATGGCGATTGGGTTGTGAGGGCAGATCTCTGAAGGGCAGGGAGGAAGAAGGCAGATTAGCTCTGTGCTGGTGGCTCATGGCAGAGTTGAAGAAAGATCTGGGTGTGATCTCAGAAAAGACTAAATCCCAAAGCCAGCACAGCCAGCAGAGCCAAGGAGCACCCTTTCCCAGGAGGTACTAAACCGTTACATATCATCAGTTCTCAAATACCAATAATGGCATCCCCTGTTAAATGAGAGCTACAAACTCCGTGAAGCAGTTCGTGTGCATTTTACTTGGCTCCTCTGCTCTCTACAAAGCCCTGCAGTGAGGGCTCTGTTTCTGTAGGCAATACACTGAGCTCAAAAAGGTAGAGTATTCACTTGTTCAAGGTCGATCCTGCCTTTGCTTTGCTGCATTGTAGGGAACTACATTTCCCAGGCTCCTTTGCACCCTGGCTTCCAGGTAGGTTCACCAGCGGGAGGTCCTTGCAGGTACCCAGGATGGAAGGAGAGGAGCCAGGGTATTTCTTTACTTTCCCTTCCCTTCTCTTCCCTTTCCTTCCTTTATTCCTTCCTTTCTTTTCCTTCCCTTCTTTCCTTCTTTTTTTTCTTCCTTTTTCTCTCCTGTCTCCCTCCCTCACTCTCCCTGTCTCTTTCCTTCTCCCTCCCTCTCTCTCTCCCTGTCTCTCTCTCTTCCTTGGAAACAGATCTTGCCCAAGGTTCTAGGTCCCACTGAATAACACTGGGCACTGAGCCTTGGCAATACCACCTCCACTGATTGTTTCTCTGGCCTGGCAGTGGTAGCAGCAGCTTTCTGCTGTGGCTACTTTCTGGATTGCTTCACTCTCCCCATCTGTCTTCTCAGCTCCCTCATCATCCATGACCCAATTCCCTAAATTAAATTCTCTCTGTTTGAAAGACCTAAGATTATTTCTGTTTTCCTGGCTGATCCCTAACTGGGAGAACCAGAAATATGAATTTATTGTTTTCAAAATCAAACACCTTGTAAGATACACTCATATACCCTCTCTCCCCACCTCAAAGAAGTAATATGTATATAGTACTTACAGTCATGGGTTTGGGGACTTGGTCACTTGGATTCAAATCTAAGCATCTATTACTTATTCATTACATAACCTTGGACAAAGTTACTTAACTTTCCTTGTTTCCATTTCCTCATCTGTGAGATGAGGTTGTACTTTCCAAAGATGACCACAAAAATCTCACTCTTCTGCATGTCTTTCTGACTCTATTCCTAGTGATTTTGGCTGGTTTCAGTGACTTGCTCGTCATTAAGGACAGAAGAAAGTGATACCAGCTTATTTCTAAGCAGATCCTTGCAGCTTCTACCTTGATCTTGCATGGAACATTTGCTGTCTCTCCATACTTCTTTTTGAAACTCAATTGCCATACTATAGGAGGTCCAAACCACACAGAGATGCCAGGGAGGTGCTCCTCTCAACAGTCTCAACTGAACAGAGCCTCAGGTCATCCCTGCCCACACACCCAACAGGTGAGTGGAAAATCCTCCAGACACATCCAGGCCCCAGACAGTCAAGGCTGCTCACCATGGAGCTGAGAAGCTGCTATGAATATACCCTGTATGAATTACTGAGTCACAGAATCTGCAAGAATTATAAGATCATTTTTGTCTAGCATCATTCAATGTGGGGAGCTTTGTTTCAAAGCAATAGCCAATACCCTAAGCATATTGTAAGTACACCACAAGCTTGCAAAACACAAGAGTTAATAGGTGTAAAGTACTTAAAAAAAAAATCTGCCCCTAGTAAGTGTGACCTGAAAAATAAATGTAACCTGCAGTTCAGTTGCTATTCATGATGCTTTCTGAATTTACTCACCCCACTTCAGTAAGAGCATTTTCTGTTGTTTGTTTGTTTGTTTTTCTTTTGTTTTCTAAGACATCGTTGGACACTACACTCTCTGGCTTTCCTCTTAAGTCACTGGATTCTCCCCTTCTGACTTCCCCACTGGGTCTTTCTCCTCTCTCCAACTTTCTGTGCTGTTATATCCTAGGGTACAACTTTGAGACCTCTTCTTTTTTCTCTCCCAAATGATTTTACCAACTCCCATAGGTTTATTTACCAGTCATTTAGAGGCACCTCTTGAAGTGGTTTACAACTTTACAATTATTACCTCATTTTTAAATTCCTATCCCAAGCCAATAAGGTAGAGACCATCTTTATTCCCATTTGAAAGACAGGGAAGGTGAATTACAGAGAGGCTCAGCAACTTGCCCGAGATCTTGCAGCTGGGATTGCAGCCCAGACCCCCAGGCAACTGGAGTTCATGCCCCTCACAACACGTCCTCCCTTCTAAGCACCACTGGCATTTGATGTGAAAGGGGCTGTCCTGCGCTTTTGGAGAACATGCAGCAGCATCCTTGGGCTCTCCTCGGTATTCACACCAACAGCACTCCCTCCAGTAGTGACAACCAAAAATGCCTCTAGGCATTGCCAAATGTCCCCTCAGAGGACAGAGTACTTCTTCCTTAATCCCACTCTCACCCCCCCTTCCACCCACCCATTAAGATCCACCACTGTACTGCTTTCCATCCCTAGCTTAATCAGAGTTCCCCAAGACCTGTCTCCCCCAAGTCTTCCCATCACAGAAAAATGATATCCTAATGATCCCCTAGGTCCCTTGGTTACAAACTTAGCCATCAGCCTGCCTCCTCTTTTCATCCACCCTACACCCTTCTTCTTCAACCAAAATTCAAGGCAGATCTGCAACAGCCCACTCCCATTGCTTCTTGCTGGGATGCCTTCCTCTACCTCCTTCTTCCTGGTCCCCTGATGATACCTCTATGGCTCCATGGAACAGCAACAATGACCTCTTTAAACCACTAGTCTGCTTAAACCTTTTAAGGATTTCTCATCCCACCTGAATTACATGGGTACATCCCCACAGCCACTCTAGTAAGAGTTAAGAGATGGAAAGGCAGGAAGGGAGTCCTAAGATACTGTCTGAGACCCTGGATCCAGCACTCCCAAACTTTCCACAATCCTCCCTTCACTCACTCACCTACCTCCAGAAGCTTGTTGGTTCAGTTTCTTTCCCCTCCTTTGCACTCCGCCTGTGCCCTCTCTGCCCAGAGTTAGCCCCTCCTCCTCTGGCTCTTAGCATCCCTAGTATGTCCCTTCTGTTCTTCTCCACCTAGACACCTGGCTTATTACCAGGTGTTATTATCTCTGACGGTATAACAACCCACCAGTGTTTTGTTGATTGGCCTGTCTTGCTTGTTTACTGTCTAAATGGATTAGAAAATGTCTCCCCTCCCCTCCCACCCAAAAAAGATGTGTTCATGTCAAACTTCTGGAACCTGTGAATGTGACCTGTTATTTAAGGGAAAAGGGTATTTTGGGACGTATAAGTTAAGGATCTTAAGATGAGGATATATTTCAAGGATCTTGATATAGGTGATATGTGGGGCCCATCTGGGTAATCCACGATTTATTAGGGTCACCCTATATCTAACACCACACTCAGTGGGCATGTCACCTCCTCCAGGGAAACTCCCTGATTGCATCTGGGCATTTCCTTCTCTTTGCTCCCATAGTGCCCTGGGCTTCATGAGACTATGGTTGAATATGTTAAACCCTGAGAGACACCCAGACCACTACAGAAGCAGGGAAGGATCCTCCCCTGGATCCTCCAGAGGGAGCTCTGCCCTGCAGACACCTTGAGTTCAGACCTCTGGCCTCCTGTGAGAGAATAAATGCACGTTGTCTCAAGCCATCCAATTTGTTGCAGCAAGCACAAGAAAGAAATTCACTGTCCCTCTCCCCAACAAGGCCATGAACTCAGAAATGCACAGACTATATCTGTTGTATTCTTTCCCCTAACCCCAGCAATCAATGCAGAGCCTGTCACTGATGATAAAATAAATGAATATTCTAATTGGAAGGAACTCTTCCTCCCTGTCCCCAGCCAGTAACTGTCAGCCTTCTTTGGATCTTCCCAAGATTCATAACAATGAGTTTTTCCCAGGGCAATTCTGCCTCCCAAAGTACATGGGGAAATGTTTTGAGACATTTGCAGCACTGCCATGGGGGAGGGGTGCTACTGGTATCAGGTGGGTGGGGGCCAAGGATGCTGGTAACATCCTACAGTGACCAGGACAGCTCCCAGGATAGAAGATGATACACCCCAAGCACCAATAGAGTTGAAGTTGAGAAACTCTAAACTTAGTCATTGATGCCACTTTAAACATCAGCTGCTTCCTGATATCTTTTCCCCCTTGTTCTGGCAACAGCCCCTCAGATTCCTCTGTGAAGCTGCCCCAACTCCAATTCAAGGAATGGTCATGTGACACTGACCTGGCCAGTGAGAACACAGTATTCTCTTGGCCACAGTAATTAAATAAGGCATATGCCCTCCCCCCACACCCCATAATTATGTCCAGTGAAGGATAATCTAAGATTTAGGCTTGAGAGACCAGAAAATCAACAATCCCATTTTCCACTGAACTCAAAACTATGGACATATAAATTTGGAGCAGTTGGGCAGCAGTATCTGTCTCTATAAGGGGAAAGAATTACTGAAAATGGAGGAAAGCACTCAAAAGGGCAGAGTTAAGAGATGGAAAAAGCAAGGGTAAGGAAGGAAATCCTAAGATATTGTCTGAGACCCTGGATCCAGCCAGTCCTGAAGGCATTTGCTCCTAAACTTCTCAGGTATATGAGCTAATAAATATTACTTTTTACTGAGCTAGTGTGGGTTGGGTTTTATGTCATGTGATCTAAGACTCTTAATTGAAACTACTGCAGGAAGTGTTTAGACTTTCATCAAATCTTTAACTTTTCCAATTGAACACTGAATTATTTCTTCCACTGTCTGCCTAGGGATCTGCCTGCCAAGTTCCTCCTCAGAACACCATCCCTGATCTCAGAGGACTATCCATCTCTACAACGTGGTAAGATCTCTGGAAGCCAGATACACTTATCCAGCATACTATCAGGGCCTTTCACTTCCTTGAGAGTTAGCAAAGAAAACAAGCAGAGGCCTGGTGCAGTGGCTCACACTTATAATCCTAAGCACTGAGAGTAGGCCGAGGTGGGAAGATCGGGGGTTTGAGACCAGCCTGAGCAAGAAGGAGACCCCACTGGTCAACAAATACCTACTAAGCCAGGGATCAGCAAATGCCTTCTGTAAAGAGCAGGTAGGAGTTATTTTCAGCTTTACAGTTCATAAGGTCTCAAGTGCTCAGCTTTGCTGCTGTGGTTTGGAAAAGCCCATAGACAGAATGTCGACAAACAGCGTCACTGTGTTTAACTGATGTGAGACTCTGTGTACAGAATGAGATAGCTCAGGCCCCTGAATTACAGTTTTCTGGCTCCTCCATTAAGTGAATGAATTAAGTGAATAGACCATTCATAATTCAATAATTAATTGAGCACCTAATATGTGCCAGATGCTGCCCTGAGGCACTGGAGATACCATTCTGAACAAAATAGACAAAATCCTTGCTTTGGCATTCTAGTGGGAGAAGCAAGAAAGCAAACAACTAAAAACTATGGTAGGGTAGAAACAGTAAGTGCAATGGAGAAAAATAAAATAAGGAAGAGAGGGAAATTGGCGATGAAGGGGATAGCTATGATTTATATAGGGAAAGGAAGAAAAATTTCTCTGATCAGAAATCTGAAGGCAGTAAGGAAACAATCACAGTGAGTATTTCAGGGAAGAAAGATAAAGAACAGCACATGCAGTGCGGCACCTGTAGCTCAGTGAGTAGGGCGCCAGCCCCATATACCAAGGGTGGCAGGTTCAAACCCGACCCTGGCTAAACTACAACAAAAACATAACCAGGCGTTGTAGCAGGCACCTATAGTCCCAGCTACTTGGGAGGCTGAGGCAAGAGAATTGGCTAAGCCCAAGAGCTGGAGATTGCTGTGAGCTGTGACGCCAGGGCAGGCAACTGAGGGCAACAAAGTGAAACTCTGTCTCTTAAAAAAAAGAACAGCATGTGCAGAGGTCCTGAGGCTGGATTGTGCCTGGCCGGCTCTGGGACAGTGTGGCTACAGTGCAATGAGTGAAAGGAGACAGAGAAGGGCAGGGCAGAGAGATGAGAAGAGGCCAAATGCAGAGGCCCTTGTGGGCCACAGTGAGGATTTTGTCTTTTTCAACCAGGGCAATGGGGACTCATGGGAGGGCTGTGAGTACAAGAGGGAGAAGGATTTCTAACCTCCTTGGTGAAAATCCTGAAGGGTGACATTTCTTAGCCCTTAGCCCATTTCTATTAAACACAACAGAATGGGATGAAACAGAAAGGGCAGTACCAGAAGCTGGACTTCCCAGGTTTCCCTTCATGTTGGCCCTATCAGGAATGTTGAGAAAAAGTCTTCCAGTCACCCTGACTCACTGCACTGAGATTTGCTGCCACCCAGAACTCTCATCTCCAGCTGAATTCCTTCCCCTGGACTTAGCTCAGGTCCTCCTCATTCCTCATGCCACTGACATTTCCTCTAGACCTGCATTTCTTTGTTTTTGTTTTTGTTTTTGTTTTGAGATGGGCTCTCAATCGGCAGCCCAGGTTTGAGTGCAGTGGAGCAATCATAGCTCACAACAGGTTCAAACTCCTGGACTCAAGTGATCCTCCTGTCTCAGGCTCCCAGGTATCTAAGCCTACAGATGCACCACCACATCTATCTGGATTTTATTATCTTTAGTAGAGATGAAGTCTTGCTCAAACTCCTGATCTCAAGAGATCCTCCCACCTCGGCCTCCCAAAGTGCTGGGATTACAGGTTTGAGCCACCGTTACCAAGACCAGCATTTCTGAAGCCAGTTAGGCACTTCACTAAGGTTATAGGGCACTGACTTCTCTGCGTCCACACAACCCACTTCCTCTTCCTCCTCAGCTCCCAGCTAAATTTCATTCCCAGTCTCTCTTGCAAGTGGATGGAGCCTTATGACAAAGTTCCAGACAATGGAACAAGAATGGAGGTGATGGTGCCACTTCCAGGCCTGGCCCATGACATCTTCCCATGGCAATCTTTCTCCATTAGAAAAGATTCCAGGACTCAAGAGGGTAGGTCAATGAGATGAAAGAAACCAGTGCCCTAGAGCAGGGGTTGAGTCTCAACCTGTGGGTCACGACCCCTTTGGAGGTCAAAGGACCCTTTCACAGGGATCATCTAAATACAGCCTGCATATCAGATATTTGCATTACAATTCATAACAGTAGCAAAATTACAGTCATGAAGTAGCAACAAAAACAATTTTATGGTTGGGGGTCACCACAACATGACGAACTATATTAACGTGAGTGCAGTGGAGAAATCATAGCTCACAGCATTGTCACGGCAATTAGGAAGGTTGACGCTAGAGGGAGTTTATAAAGAAAGACCATCCTCTTCCAACAATCTAGGTGACCCAAACTGAATTATGATGTAAGAGGTAGACTCTCATAATCATTGAAACGATGCAATTTGTCACAGCAGCTGACATTACCATGTCCTACAAGCTCCTTAATGAAATGAAATTAACAGACATTTGATTCATTTAGCACTTGCTAGATATATCTATCACTGTGCCAAGAATTTAATTTACCTTCTTATGTTTAATTCTCTGAGATAAAGAGACTATCGACATGCCCATTTTATAGACAAAACAATGAGGGATCAGATAGGCTAACTGATTTTTTTCTTCAAGCTCACAAGGCTGCTAACTACTGCCTTGACATTCAAGTCAGCCTAATATACAAAGAGCTCCTAAAAATCAATAAGGAAAAGGTCAGTACTTCTAGAAGGGGAAAAAATTAGTGGGCAGATGATATGAACAGATGTTATTTCCCAGAAAGATTTATAAATTAGCTCTCAAACACAGGAAGAGGCTCAACTTTACTCAGATTAAGAGAAAATATAAATTGAGCTGTAATAAGCTTCATGTATCACCCATCAAGCTGATGAAGCTTCAAAAGCTAGATAACAGAACAGTCTGTCTGTGAGATGGTAGAGAAATAAGCACTCTCACACATTGCTGGTGGCAATGTAATTGGAATAATCAATGTGGAAACAATCCCATAAGGAGAACAATTAACATCTATCAAAAACACAATGGCTCATAAACTTTAGCCTGTAAATCTCATGTCTGAGCTGGGCACCGTGGCTAACACCTATAATCTTAGCACTCTGGGAGGCCAAGGCAGGAGGATCCCTTGAGGCCAGGAGTTGAGAACAGCCTGGGAAACATAACAAAACCCCATCTCTACAAAAAAAAAAAAGCCTCAAGCTGTCATCCTGGATAGAGTGCTGTGAATCACAGCTCATAGCAACCTCCAATTCCTGGGCTCAAGCAAGTCTCCTGCCTCTGCCTCCCAAGTAGCTGGGACTACAGGCACCCGACACAACGCCCGGCCATTTTTTGGTTGCAGCCATCATTGTTGCTTGGCAGGCTGGGGCTGGATTCGAACCCACCAGCTTAAGTGTACATGGCTGGCACCTTAGCCCATTGAGCCACAGGCTCTAAGTAAAAACAATATTTTTAATTAGCTGGATGTGGTGATGTTCGCTTGTAGTCCCAGCTACTCGGGAGACTGAGGCAGAAGGATCACTTGAACCCAGGAGTTGGAGGCTGCAGTAAAGTAGGATTGCACCAATGCACTCTGGCCTAGATGACAGAGCAAGACCTTATCATTTAAAAAAATTTATCCCATGTATATTGCTCACATGTAAGATAATAATAAATATGGTGGCAATAATAACACACTCATGCATCACTTAAGGATGTTTCTACCAATGACATACCACATGTACAATGGTGGTTCCACACGATTATAATTTCCATATTTTTACTGAACTTTTTCTATGTTTAGAAACACAAACTCCCACCACTTGTTACAGCTGCCTACAGTATTCAATACAGTTCCCTCTTAGGTCTGTATCCTAGGAGCAATAGGCTAGACCACACAGCCTAGGTGTGTGTAAGTGCACTCTGTGATGTTCACACAGAGACAAAATTGTCTAACCATTCATTTCTCAGCACATACCACTGCTGTTAAGCAATGCATAATTGTAATGCAGCTAAACACTTTTATATGTTCTTTGTAATATGCACTTATGCCTTGTGACAAAACTTGAAAATATAGATTTATTAAACTCATTTTATAGATGAGGCAACAGAGGCACAGAGAAGTTAACTAACATGTCCAAGGTCACACACCAGTGGAAGACCTGAAAAATGCAACTTTTTTTAGAAGCTATAATTGTATTATAGAATAGGAAAATCCTTTCTCTGTGTATGTGTGAAAGAGAGAGAGAGAGCAAGATTGCCCAGGGTAGAATGCAGTGGCATCATCATAGTTCACTGCACCTCAAACTTCAGGGCCCAAGCAATGCTCCTGCCTCAGCCTCCTGAATAGCTGGAATCACAAGTGCATACATACCAGGGTAATTGTTTCATTTTTCTTTTCTTTTATTTATTTATTTATTTATATACAGTGTCACCATTTCCCTGGGTAATTTTTTTGTATTTCTTTTTTTTTTGAGACAGAGCTTCAAGCTGTCACCCTGGATAGAGTGCTGTGACATCACAGCTCACAGCAACCTCCAATTCCTGGGCTCAAGCGAGTCTCTTGCCTCCGCCTCCCAATTAGCTGGGACTACAGGCGCCCGCCACAACGCCTGGCCATTTTTTTTTTTTTTTGTTGCAGCCATCATTGTTGTTTAGCGAGTCCAGGCCAGCTCGAACCTGCCAGCTCAAGTGTACGTGGCTGGTGCCTTAGCCCGTTGAGCCATGGGCGCCGAGCCTAATTTTTTTCTATTTATAATAGAAATGAAGTATCACTCTAGCTCAGGCTAGTTTCAAACTCCTAATCTCAAGTTATCCTCCTGTCTTAGCCTCCCAGAGTACTGAGATTACACCCAGGTGTGAGCCACCATGCCATGCCAGGAAATTCTTTTATTAATCTCAGCTTTATTGAGAGATAATGGACAAATGAACATTGTATATATTCAAGGCACACAACATGATGATTGATAAACACACACACTTACATTGTATAATGATTACCACAATCAAGTTAATCAACACATCCATCACCTCACATGGTTACTTTTTGTGTATATGTGGGGGTTAAAGGGTGGTTAAGGACACTTATGATCCATAGACATTGATTGCAATATGCCTGTCATAACTAAAGCCTGGCACAATCCAAGTGTCCATCATAGGACAGAGGGTCACATAAGTGATTGTCTAGCCATACAATGGGATTGCTACATGTAAGGAACCCTGGGACCAGGCTGCCTCGATTCAAATTCCAACCCTACCATTTTCAAGTTGGATGATCCAGGCCAAGTTACTTAACTGCCTTGTGCCTCAAGTTCACCATATAAATAATGGAGATAATGATACTATCTATCTCTTAGGTTGCTATGGAGGTTAAATGGATTACTGTAGAAAAAGTATTTAGACTAGAGATGGGCAAACTTTTCCCACAAAGGTCCATACAGTAAATATCTTCAGCTCCACTGGCCCGTCAGTGGAGCAACTACTCAACTCTGCCATGGCAGCACAGAAGCAGCAGCACACAAGACATAAATGAATGGGCATGACTGTGTGACAATAAAATTTTATTTACAAAAACACATTATGATCCAGATGTTGCCCTCAGATTTTAGTTTTGCCAGCCCCTAGTTTAGACTAAAGTCTGGAATGTAGCAAGCAAAATAAATGTTTGTTAAATAGTGGGATATCGTGTAGCCATGTTTTAAAAAGAAACAAGACTAGGAGTTAAAATTTTTCCACATATATGTTTTTATGTGTTTTAAACTTTGAATGATACTAATGTATAATTTAAATTCCCACCCTTGCCCCAAGACCAAGGCTCCTCAGCCTTGGCACTGTTGACAACTAGGACTGGATTGTTTTCTGTGGTCTGGCTGCAGGGTACTGAGCAGTGTCCCTCGCCTCCACCCACTCCATACAGTAGCAGGGCTGCTCTAGTCATGACAACCAAAAATATTTCTCAATAGTGCCAAAACCAGGGGACAGAAGGGTTGGAGAGCAAAATCTCCCTAGTTGAGAATGACAATCCTAGCCCAAATACCAACCTGGAGTTTTACACTGCATACCCCCTCACCATCTGATATCCTTCCTAAAAAGACTATTTAGTGAGAATTTGGCAGGTGCCAGACACTGGGCTAAGCAGTATTAAAATATCACAGCAATCTTTCCCTCCCCTCTAAAAAATCTGATGTTTTTATCCACATCTCATAGATGAGGAAACTGAAGCTCAGTGAGGTGAGGTTAGGAAGTGGCAATGCCAGGAGTTGAACTCAGGTCTGTTTCCTCCAAGCCACCACTCCCTCCAACCAGAGAGTCCCACCCCATACTCCAATTGTCCCACCTTCTCTGTTCCCTGTCCCAACGGCACTACCATTTAGTAGGGCTGGGGACATTTACTTCATCTGGACTCCAGGACATGCCCCCACCCTGAGTCTAACCAGGCCCCACATCTTGATGGGTCTTCAGCACAATCCGTCCCTTCTTCTCCACTTCGGCCTTCAAGTTCCATCTCTGCAGCCAGATTCTAGACTCCAAGAGAGCAGTGAAGGATAGCTGTGTATAGCTGTGGCTGTTCATGATGGTATCCTGCACTCTCTGAGCCTCAGATCTCAGAGGGACCCTCTGGCTTGGAGATTCACCCCAATTTTATTTGCCCTCATCATTCCCACCAGCCAGGCCAGTCATTTTCCTAAATTCACAGGCACCAACTGGAGCCTGCCTCAGGGCCTTTGCACTGGCAGTACCCACTTCCCAGGACACCATTTCTCCAAATCCACAGACTCTGTCCCTTACTTTCCCCAGGTCTCTGATCCAATGACCTTTTCAGTGCGTCTTCCTGAAGCCACAGTTAAAAATTGTCCCCCATCCACCCCGAAGCCTCCTTTCCTCCATTCCTCCAGAGCAGCATGCACCCTCCTGACTGTATGTGCTCCCATATTTGCTCCCCATAGCCCATGCACATTAGAAGGCAACCTTCTTGACAGCAGGGGCTTGCATGTGTCTTATTCCCACTGTCCCCAGCACCAAGAATAGGACCAAGATCATTATTAGATCATTGGATATATTAGATGTATTAAATAGTAGATGGGTGAATGGATGAACAGATGGAAGGATGGGAGGATAGGTAGATGTGTGAAAGGGTGGACGAGTGAATCGGTGGATGGGTGGAAGAAGGGATAGATGGGTAGATGAATGGGTAGATACGTGGATGGATGGAAGGCTAGATGGGTAGATGGATGGATGGATAGATGGAAAGATAGATGGAAGGATAAAAAGATGGGTGGGGCTTGGCACCTGTGGCTCAACAGGCTAAGGCACCAGTTACGTACTGAGCTGGTGGGTTTGAATCCAGCCCAGGCCCACCAAACAACGACAGCTGCAACCAAAAAGTAGCTGGGTATTGTGGCAGGCACCTGTAGTCCCAGCTACTTGGGAGGCAGGGGCAGAAGACTCTCTTGAGCCCAGGAGTTGGAGGTTGCTGTGAGCTGTGATGCCACAGCACTCTATCCAGGGTGACAGCTTGAGGCTCTGTCTCAAAAAAAAAAAAAAAAGAAAGATGGGTGGATGGATGAAAGAATGGGTTGGTGGACAGAAGGTGGGTGGGTGGATGAATGACTAGGTGCATGGATGGATGGATAAGTGGGTGGGTGGATGAATGGATGGATGGGTAAGTGAGTGGATGGATAGGTGGATAGTGGGTAGGTGTATGAATTGATGAAAGGATAGATGGGTAAGTGAGTGGATGGATAGGTGGATAGTGGGTAGGTGAATGAATTGATGAAAGGATAGATGGATAGATGGATGAATGGATAAGTGGATGGATGGATGGATGGATTGATGGTGGATGGGTGGGTAGATAAATTAATATGTTTTTACTACCCTCTTCCCTGGAAACAATGGATCAAAAGTGAGGAACCCTGAAAACAAATGAGAGGAACTTGGAAGAATTCTAATTCCAGCCTCCCTACCTTTACTTATGCCATTCTCCCTCAAGAGCACCTTCCCTTTTCTCTCTCTGTCTTTTCACATCACTTAGGTTGTTTATGGCCTCACCTTAAATCTGTTGATAGGCACTCAGAAACCCAGAAATGTTGTTCCTATGCCACTTTCCTCTGAATTATTGTCAGTACCTTTCAGCTTTCCACACATATTCCCACTATATACCAGGCACAGGGCTGAGTTTCACAATGAGACAAAATGAGCAGAGGCAAGAATGAGTCCCCTCCCAGATGGAAAGGGTCAGAGTATACCCTTTCTCTGTCTGAGGCCTGACACAGCTAGACAAAAGAAGCCAGAACAATGAGAAAGCTCCTACTTGCTCTTCAAAACCCTATCATAAATGTATCCTTTTGCATAAAGCCCAACTCCCCCAGGCAATGTCCTGCCCTCACCCAGGGCCCCCAGCACAGACCACACAGAACTGGGGTGTCTTTTTCTGTCTCCCCCAATCTAGGAGCACTTTGAGGGATGAGCCTGGGTTTTCAGCATTGTCTGATAGAGAGAATTAGGACTATCCCTGGAGTACAGCTGCTCCCTTAGAGAGAAGGGCCATGCACCCTCACCCGCCAGCTTTAGCTCAGACACATACAGGAGAGGAAGTTCATTCTTAAGTCCATCCACTTTCCCATTAGCTGCTATTGAATTATCACAGGGGACCTTAACCCCCCACCAGGTCTGCAGCCTGACAGATCCATGGCTACTTCCTCATTCCCTGGCAGCCACAAGGAACTCAAGCAAATACAGACAAATTTGGGATGGTCTGTGGCCAGAGGGGCTGGCCATAGTGTGTGTGGGAATGGTATAGAGAGGTATTTGGGTTCTGGGGCTCCTCCTTTTGAGAAGAGGGGTAAACCCCTCCCACCTCTTCAACCAGTGGCCCTGCCCCTGGAAACCCCCCCCAGGGACCCCCACAAGCAGTTACTTCTCTTTCTCTTAGCTGACACCTCAGAACAGTAAGGAGGCCATGCCCTAGCCAGCCCCCAGGAGGCCCCCAAAGCATGGATCCTCAGGACAAGACATGATACCAATCCCACCCTGTTCTCTGTTCCCACCCAGCAGCTTTGAGAACCCAGACAAGGTGCTACAGTGACAGGATCAAGTCTCACAACCACCCTTACCCCAACCACATTCAAATAGGGATTTGAATATATTTCCTGAGCCACTGGGGCCTGGGGGAGGGGGATAGTGAAATCCACCTCACCCCTCAGCCCTTTGGCCCTACAGAAATCTCTGCAGAGAAAATGTCACTTTTAAGGCTCCAGAACCCTAGAACGAGCTCTCTGAGCCCCAACACCAGGCTCTTCCTCAATGTCCCCCACCTGGGATAGAGGGAGAGAGGAAACCCAGAGCCCAGGGGGCTGCAGCCCCCTACTGCGCCCGCCCGCCCCACGCTGCCCTGGGCCCAGGCAGGAAGCCAAGAGGAAGGAAGACGTGAGGGGAAGGAAGGGGCCAGGGCCTCAGAGGAGGAGAAGCATGTGGGGGAAGAAGTTGATGGAGGCCCCTCCCCCACAGCCAGAATTTGGGGGTATAGAGGGGGCAAAGCATTCAAAAGTGTCAGGGACCCCATTGGCCAAGCTTAGGGGGTTCTCAGGCACCCTGAGGACTGACTCCCATCTGGGGTCTTGACTTTCAGTATAATCATCCTGGGAGGCTTGGGAGAGTTAACCCCTGCTTTGCCAGTTCTCAGCCTAGATACAGAGCAACTCAGAGCCCATTAATGCACTCCAGAGGCCTGTTAGCCTTGGGGGGAGCCATTACAGAATCTCAGAGTATTACCCCTGGGCCAGCCCAAGACCTAAAAGTATACCCCACCCCACCCCCACTACTCCTGCTTAGAGCTGGAGTTCATTAGCCCTTTCTGTGTCAACCTCGGGCACCCCCCCACCTCCACCCCTGGGTACGTCAGCCAGTGCCAGGCTCACCTGAGACATCTGGGGGCGCAGGTTGACCTCCCGTAGGTTGACAGCATGGGGTAGAAGATTGTTGAGCAGCTGGCACAGGAGGACTCCATCTCGAAGGGCCTGTGCCAGTTCACACACTTGAGCCCCCTCCCAGGTCACACGGTGGCTAGGCGGCAGCACACGGCACTGGATCAGCCAGTGGGTGCACTGGCGCCACAGCTCCATGGCTGCTGCCCGCCTGGCCGACCCGTGCACCGTCGCGGCCTCCACCGCCCACCCGCCTGCCTGTGGAGTGATAACTTGTGCTACCACTTCCTCTTCTTTGCCTGTAACTGTCGTCCTGGGAGGGGGTGGAGGAGGAGCCAGCCATGGGGTGGAGGGGGGCACCTGCACCCCAGCCCCACCCCATGCCTTCCATGCTAAATCTGGCCTCTCTTTCCTCTACCAAGTCAACACAATCCTGGGCACCAAGGGGAGTGGGGGGCTGGGAGAGTCAGGCTAGCTAGGCTAGGAAGCTGGCTACTTTCCTCTACATCCAAGCCATTGGCACAATGAGTAGTGCCTCCTCTAAAACACACCTAGACTCTGACCACTTGTCACCCCTCTTCTGCCTTCACCCTGATCAAGATCCACTATCACTGTCCGGACCAGTGCAGTCACCTCCACCTGATTCCCCAACTCTAGCTCTCACCCACTCCACACTCTGTCCTCCCTCTAGCAGCAAGAGGACACCTGTGAGCACTTGAGTCACCTCCCCCCTCCCGCGCCACCCTCCTACAATCTTCCATGGCTCCCACTTTCCTCTGGATAAAAGCCTAAGTCCTCACTGTAGCCCATAAATCCTGGACAATCTGCACCATCACTTCTCCGCTGCCCCCTTTCCCTCTCTCTCCCTCTGTTTACTCTGCTGCAGCCAGCAGGGCCCTCCTTAATGTGCCTCCAACCTGCCAGGTTAGTTGCTGCCTCTGGGCCTTTGCACAGGCTGTGTCTTCCACCTCCAGCAACTTCCTGGCTAACTCCTTCACAGTTCTTTTCTCAAATGTCACCTTCTCCTGAAGTCTCCCTATTTCACATCACAGGCTTTGCTCCATCCAATCACACCCTATCCAATTCCATGCACTAAGCCTCTATCAATTCTCTGACAAAGTGGATATTTACCATACTTCTTTCTTTATTGTCTACTTAGGAATCTGTGTCTCCTTTGTTCACTGCTGGCCCCTCCCCCACCCAGCATCTGGCATATATATGTTCTCTATAAATATTTGTTGAATGAATTTAAGACTGGAAGCTCTATCAGCTCCATCTATGTCACCCCAAATCCACATGTTTAACTTCCAGCCATTGCCACCCCACAAATCCAAACCACTATTACTCCTTATAGATTTCAATAGTGTGATTCATTAATTCATTCATTTAACAAACATTCACTGTCTTCATAGCCCTTACTTTACAATTATTAGGTGAAATTATCTTCACTAGGAGGTCTCCTACTGCCCTTCCACTCCTTTCCCCCTCCATCAGAACACTCTTCGCCCTGAGGTTTCTTTTCTTATTCTTGTAACCACTAGGGAGCGCTAGACTCCTTCACTGGACTGACCCCCTACCCTCTTACTGCACTAGGCAGGATGGGAGTTAAGGCTGAATGACTGCCCTTCTGAGCCATATCAGAGGGGCATGGGGAGCCTAGTCTGGAAATTACCTCCTTTGCAGCTCTACAAGCATCAAAACTTCATCCTCAAACATCTTTGGCTCTCTACGAATCACTTTCCTCGTCTGTAAAATGGGCGACTTTCACTGCACAGAAATATCATGAGGATCAGAGATAGTGAGTGGGCTCATAACTATGAAAGCTAGGGAGAGAGGATATCGTCCCAGGGATCTGGGTTTGAATCCCACCTCTACCATTCACAAATCTGTGTCAACTTGGGCAAATGGTTTAGTTGCCCTGTGCTTCAGTTTCCACATCTGGAAAATGGAGGTGATGAAAACAGCACCAACGACCTTATAGGGTGCCCTATGTGAAAAGTAAATGTCCCGGTATACAGCAAGTGCTCAAAAATGCTTAGCTGCGGCTACCGCTTTCAAGACTATGATGAGCCTTTGTTAATAAACATGAGCACCTTTTCTGTCTCCAGAAATACTACTGGAAGCCCCCCACTTCCTGCCACCTAGGAAACCACCTGAGAGCTTTGCACTCAACCTCCCCCTAAGTTCTGCCCAGCACCAACGTGCTGCCTCTGGAGGAGGCTGTCGTGTTTTCCCGCATATCCCTCCACAAAACCCGCCACCCAACTAGCTCTCCTTTCTGGGAAACCCAAGGGGGCAGTCTGGAGAAAGCTCCTTCCTCTCCAGGACGTTACAGCTGCTGGCCGCCACCCTTCTCGAGACGTGAAAGCCCAAGGGGGCTGCCCCATCCCCACCCGGAAGGAGAGCGCTACGTGGATCTCAAAGGGCCTGGGGTCAGGAAACGAGTTATAAAGGGGAGTGGTCATTTGGGGGTGGGGCCACGTTTAAGGGGCGGGGCCACCGGAAGGAAGGGCTGTGCCGAGTTCCCCAAAGGGGAGAGTATCCACAGCTGGCTTAATAAGTAGCGGAAAAAATTTCTAAGGGGGCGGAGCGAGAACTAGGAGCGGGTGAAAGCTGGGGAAGTTGGGTTGGAGACAGGGTATGCTTGGGGAGGGGTCTGAAGCGGGCGTGACCAGGTGACTGGGCTTGGCTCTCTCTTGGGTGCGGCCGGGCTAGGGCGGGGAGCCTCAGAGCCTCAGGCTTCCGCCTGTCCCCCAGGAGCCCCCGGGTCCTGTCCGAGTGAGTGGAGCCTCCGGACAGATAGATCCACGACCAGGGAGTTACTGGGATGGGGAATCCTCTCCTTGCAGGTGGGGCCAGTAGCTCTCAGGGAGGTCCTGGCCAGGTTCACGGACACAGAAGAGGCCTCAGAGTGAGTGAGTGGGTCGCCGGGTGCCAGGCATGTCTGTGTAGCCAGGCGTACCTAGGCGTGCCCCTCTAGGTGTGTTTCCTGTGCAGCGTGAAAGACTCTCTGTTTCTATTTTTACAGGAGTGACCTTTTTAAACTATGAATCAGATTGTGTCTCTCCTTCACTTAAAACTCTTGCAGGGTTCCCAGTCCCTCCCACTGAGATTAAAATTCAGGGTGCACCAGTTCCTGCATGGCCTCCCCTACTGGTCTCTCTAACTTCATGTCCTCCCCTGTGCTCCTCATTCATTGTATTCCAGCCACCCCAGCCTCCCTGATGAGGTGAAATGTTGAAAACCAAGCTCCATCTCACCTACAGGCCTTTGCACTTGCTGTATCCCCGGCCCTCAACCTAGACTACTCCTCCAAATCTTTCCCTAACCCCCTCCTTCTGTATTGAAGTCTCAGTTCCCACATTACAAAGCCTGCCGGGACTTTGCTATTTAAGATAGCCCACGTCCACCCCTTCCAACATTCTTCATCAAATCTGTCTTATCGCCTTCATTGATTACTCCAAAATATTATCTGCTTCATTCTTTGTGCTTGTATCTATTAAAAATAGAGAAACTAGTGAGAACCCATCTCTACTAAAAATAGAAAAACTATCTGGGCTTTGTGGCAGGTACCTATATTCCCAGCCTCCTGAGGAGCTTGGATCAAGAGGATCACTTGAGTCCAGGAGTTTGAAGTTTCTGTGAGCTATGACGCTACAGTACTCTACCCAGGGCGACAGAGTAAGACTCTGTCTCAAAAAAACCCAAAAAAGCTAGAACAAATAAATTGTATTCGTTCCAAAATATGAGAAGAATCTGCCTACGCCAAATTGCAGTTTTCTGACATTTCTACAAAATATGACCTTTTAAGAACCTTAACAATGGTGTTATAACCTAAAGCATTGTATGAGTTAGGTTTGCACACATCCTGAGAATCCTGGAGTGTGTACATGGATTGATGAGAACCTTGGACACATTTGTAAGTTACCTAAATTTCCACTGCCTGGATTCTTTTTTCTTTTTTTTTTTTTTTTTTCTTTTTATCCAGAGAGTCACTAGGCTCACTCCCTCAGAATCCTACCATTTTTACTCTGTGAGGCCCTTCCTGGCCACACTATCAAAAAATTTTGCCCCACCACTGGAACCTTCATCATATCCTGTCCTGGGTTTGGTTTTTCTGCCTGCCACTCTCTGGTGTACTCTATCCTCTAATTATTTCTTAGTCATCTCCCTACCCCTAAGCAGGGATTCCTATCCATTTGTTCACAATGGGTCTCTAATGCCTAGAATAGCTATCTGGCACACCTTCAGTGTCCCATAAATGTGGGCTCATTAATTGAATTTTTAAAAAATATGGTGGTGGGTGGCGCCTGTGGCTCAGTGAGTAGGGCGCCAGCCCATATACCAAGGGTGGCCCCTGCCAAACTGCAAAAACAAAAAAACATGGTGGTGTGACATCTTTGTTAATTTTTTCACTTTATAAAAATTGTATTACCTTTGAAAGTCATAGATGTCTTACATCTTCTTCCTTTGTAAGAACCCAGTAGATACATGCTGTTTTCATAATATCACAGCCAATCCTAATTAAACAAGTTACTCATAGCCAGATTTTATATTTTTACATAAATAATAATGTATATTATATGTAAATATATTAAGTGCAGAGGGTGCAAAAAAAGTATACACATTTTAGGAAAGGAAAAAAGCTGTATTAAATCTGTAATACTCAAGTCACATTGGACTTTTGCAATTACAAGAGGTGCTCAACATGACTTGTAATCATCTTTTGTTATCAATATATATTATTACAATTTTAATCTAGATTTTTCCTTTCTTAAAATGCGTACACTTTTTCAGTACCCTCTGTATAATGCATTGCTGTACGTAATATACAAATATGATATATAATAAATAATTTTACTTTTGTATATTTAAATATATTTCTGAAAAAATTTGTGTTATTTATATAAAATATATATATGAAATCTGGCTACAAGTAACTTGTTTAATTTAGAATATTATATGTAAATGTCATATTCTATGTATATGTATGTACAGTCATATATGTATATGCAGTCATCCTTCATCCCCAGTAGCCATGGGGGTTGCTTCTAGCCTGCCCTCAGATTCCAAAATCTGCAGATGCTCACGTCCCTGATACAAAATGTTGCATGTGCCTAAAACCTAAGCATCTTCTTGAATACTGTAAATCATCTTGGGATTACTGATAGTATCTAATACAATACAAATCTCTATTATATAATCTATATACAATACAAATCATACATATGGTTTTTTATTGCATGTATTTTTTTCTAAACATTTTTTATTTTCAGTTGGTTGGTTCTGCAGGTACAATACCTGCCAATAGGGAAGGCTGAGTGTGTGTGCGTAAACAGGGTATCCCAAAAGTCTCCAAACATAACTTTTCAAAATACTCTCTATCAGCTTTGCGCAGTGGCAGTATCGTAGCCAATGAGGTTTATCAAAATACTCTCTATGTATTGGCCACCTCTTTGAAAAATTTTGTAATGAATAAAACATTTATTAGATATTATTAAATAAGGGTACATTTAGCTACATTTTCCCATTTTCCCTATGTATGGTGACTTTTGGGGCACCCTGTATATTCTGGTCACATTGTTGCATTTTAAGGTATGATAGAATATGAACTACTGCCACTAAAACCAAGAAGAGCATAGAAGGAGCTGACCCAGCCACTCTGAAGGCAAAGCTAATTAGCCACATTTTACAGATGTGGAAGACTGAGCCCTGTTGACAGTACAGAGCTCCACCCTGGCACCATCTGTTCTGAAGAGCTCCATGCAGCTGCCACAGGATGGAGAGGATCTTGCTAACCAACCCTGGTACCATTGCCCCCTGTCCCTACAGGGCCTCAGTTTCATCTAGGGAGAACCTCCTCTACTCTTGACCTACCTGGTTCCTGGATGGGGGGGGTGGTGGCGCTTAGGGCCTGAGTCTGTTGGGGGAGGTGGCTGGCACCACCCAGTCTTGAAGTTTGGCTGCCTGGGAATTGTCACTCTTTATATTTAAATTCTCATTTTCTTTAAGATGGTGTTGAAGATGGTGATAGAGATAGAGAAGGGTCCTAAGGGCTCCCAAACTACCCTTGGCCCTGTTTATCTCTCCCCCTGGTCCCATCTGCCTCCTGGCATTTCTCTCTCAATTTGAAGTTCTCTGACATCATCTCCAACTCAGGTCTCACCCTCAGGAGTCCTGGAACCCTGAACAGCCAATGAAATCATGAGATTTCATGATTTCAGACACAGTGGCTTATGCCTATAATCCCAGCACTTTGGGAGGATCACTTCAGGTCACTAGTTCAAGACCAGCCTGAGCAACATAATGAAAACCCATCACCTACTATAAAAAAAAAAAAAAAATTACCTGGGTTTGGGTTGTGCCTGTAGTCCCAGCTACTTGGGAGGCTGAGGCAGGAGAATCACTTGAGCCTCAAGGTATTTGAGGCTACAGTGAGCTATGATGATGCCACTGCACTCCAGCCTGGATGACAGAGTGAGATCCTGTCTCTTTAAAAAAGAGAAAAATCATGAGAGACAGTATCGCTTAGCAGTTAAAATCCCACACTCTGAATTCAGGCATCAAAGCCTCAAATGTCAACCCTCCAACTTATATCCTATGTAGCCTTGGGCAAGATGTTTGATCTCTCTGGGCCTCATTTTCCCTATCTTTAAAATGAGAATAATATTACCTATCACCTGACCTTGTTATAAGAATTACAGGAGTTAATACTACTACTTTTTTTTTAATTAAAAAAATATATTTTTTTTATTGTGCCACATTTCAAACACACATAAATCTGTGAGAACTCATATAACACACATCTGGGTACCACTCTTCAGCATTATCAGAATGTAGTCACATTTAGCCCTGTTTGCTTCAGATCCTTTCTTGTTTTATGAAATAAAGCATTTCAGATACAAATAAAATCCCCAGAACCTCTCCCTGTGCTTATTCCTCTTCTTGTCCTCAGAGATAACCCCTGCTCTGAACTTAAAGTTTATCACTCTTGTGTGGTTTTTATAGTTCTGCTACTTACGTGAGTATCTTTAAACATGTTTTTAAATATTAGCTGATGTGTTAATAATACTTCTTACATTTAGGCTGGGCTCAGTGGCTCACACATGTAATCCCAGCACTCTGGGAGGCCGAGGCAGGTGGATCACTTGAGCTCATGAGTTCGAGACCAGCCTGAGCAAGAGTGAGACACACACATCCCCCCATCTGTACAAAAAAGTGAAAAACTGAAGCAAGAGGATTACTTGAGTCCAAGAGTTTGAGGTTGCTGTGAGCTATGACATCATAGCACTCTACAAAGGGTGACAAAGTGAGACTCTGTCTCAAAAAAAAAAAAAAAAGAAAAGAAAAGAAAACAGTTAAAAGATAAACTTTTAACATTTAAAGCAGTACCTGGAACATATAGTGAGGATTATATGTGTGCCTACTACATTTATTGTTACGTTCCCCAGCCCCCATCTCCAGCTGAGTTTTGCCATTTGGAGCCTAGTCCTCCTACTCTGTTTTGAAACCAGACACCACAGCTGGAGTAAGACTACTTTGAAAATATTTTAAAAGAAGGACACAGTCTGGAAGGATCCAGCTAATGACTTTTCTTACAGCCACATTTGCATAGCAAGCCCAGTGCATTTACCAAATTGGAAGTTGCATTGGTTAGCGTCTACCAGAAGCTGCAACAAATATTCCCAAGATATCACCAGCTAAACACAATCAGGCATTTATGGACTTGTAGCCCAGCCACCTTGGGCTATAGTCCAAAGTGTCTAAGGAGTGGAGATGCAGAGCTCCATAAATCCAGGCCAGAGGCCAAGTCTGTTTGTGGTTCTGCCATGCGCCACAGATTTGTGATATCCAGCCCACAGATATGGAACAGAACCAGGAGTGTTTCATGGGGCAAATCTGGATATTGCCAACAGCACTTTTACCCCACATCCCATTGACCATCCCATTGGTAGGTTTGATGCAAAGCTACCTAATCTTCACCTGCCACAGAGGTTTCACTAGAGTGGCTTTTCTTGTTTTGGGAGGGCATCAGGGAAGGAATTACGACTAACTGCTAGTATGAGCTCATTCCTTAGCTCCCCTGCCCTCTGTCCTCCAACTACAGAAGACTGAAACTCTTCTTCAGCAAGACGGTGACTTCATAGTTCGTGCCTTTGGGTCTTGTAGGGGCCACGCTTTGATCTGCTGCTGGCAGGACTCAGTCCTACACTTTGAGGTGTTCCATGTGGTCCTGCGTTCCCGGCCAGGCCAGCCTGTGGCCCTCTTTCAGCTGGAGGATGAGCAATTTCCCAGTATGCCTGTCCTGGTTTGCAGTTATCTGACCAATCAGCACCCACTGTCCCAGGCCAAAAGGGCTGTGGTCTGCAGGCCTGTGACTCAGCAGGGGCTTCTGTGGTGCTGCTTTAGTGAGGACACCCTCATGGACAGCCCAGCTCAGATAAAGCCTCTCAGGTACTCTTGGTTTCTCTGCCTCCTTGAAAACACCCAGCATCTCCACATCAGCATTATTGACATTGAGGGACCCATAATTCTTGGTTGTGGAGTGGCTGTCCTGTCCATTGTAGCATTTTGGGACATATCCTTGGCCTCCACCTGCTAGATGCCAATAGCAAGCCCCTCTCCTTTTCAGACTAGCTGTGACTACTAAAGATGTTCCAACATTGCAAGCACGCCCTGGAGGTAGCATGCCTTGGTTGAGAAGACCCACTAGTAAAGGGTGACAGGATGCAGGGCTTTCTGGGTACTGGTGACAGATGCTCTACTTAGACTGGGACTGCCGGTCTCTTTACCCTCTGTCCCCAGGGAAAGGAAGTGGAGCAACAGTAGGCCTGCAGACTTGGTGCATATGGGGGCGGTCAAGAAAAGACCACTCTGAACCAGGTGAGGATCTGCTAGGACAGCACATAGCTCAGAGATCAGCTCTGCTGCTCACCACCTCTTGGGCAAGTGGTAAAACCTCTCAGATCCTCAACTTCTTACTTTGGAAAATTGGGTGAACTAAAACACAGGAACTTTGGAGATGCTTTAAAATGCATGTTTACATGTTTACAATTATTCAAGAATCCCTGTCTGATCTCATTCAAATCACACAGCCGTCCTTATAGTTGCTGGAACCTTCCAGACTTATTTCTGCCGTAGGACCTTTGCATTTGCTGTTTTCACCATTTTGTTTGTTTGTTTGTTTTTTGAGAGACAGAGCCTCAAGCTGTCACCCTGGGTAGAGTGCTATGGCATCACAGCTCACAGCAACCTCCAACTCCTGGGCTCAAGTGATTCTCCTGCCTCCACCTCCCAAGTAGCTGGGACTACAGGCCCCTGCCACATTGCCTGGCTATTTTTTGGTTGCAGCCATCATTGTTTGGCCTGCCCAGGCTGGATTTGAACCTGCCAGCTCAGATGTATGTGGCTAGTACCTTAGCCACTTGAGCCACAGGCATCCCGCCTGCTGTTCTCACCTTTGATGGGAACATTCTCATTCTCCTAATCTTTTCCTGAGTGAATCCTCTGCACCCAGTAGGAGTTCCTCAAAGCAGTTGACCCTGACTGTTTGCCTAAAAGAGGACTCACCCCATGTATGTCCCCTCCTGCTCCTTTTGGGTGCCCCCAATTCAACATAAGCCCTCTGCATGGCAGGCCCAGTGCTAAGTGCTAGAATACACCAGTGAACCAGAAAGACAAAGATCCCTACCCCAGGTGAGGCAATATACTATTGAAGAACAACAGACCATGAACCACAAAGATAAGTCAATTGTGTATGCTTTGGGATAAAAATTAAAACAAAGTTGGGGAGATTAGGAAAATAAGGATGGAGGTGGATGGATATTGCATTTGGTTGATTGATTGATTGAGCAAGGTATCACTGTTGCCTGGGCTACGTGCAATGGCATCGTAGCTCACTGCAACATCAAATTCCTGGGCTCTACTAGTCCTCCTGCCTCAGCCTCACAAGGAGCTGGGACTGTAGACACATGCCCACCATATGTAATTATTTTTTTTAATTTTTTGTGGAGATGGAATCCCGCTGTGTTGCTGAAGCTGGTCTCTAACTCCTGTCCTGAAGAAATCCTCCCACCTATAGCCTCCCAGGCCTGCGGCCTGCAATTTTAATCTTCCTTGGAAAAGGCCTCATTGAGAAAACAAATGGAAGGAAATGAGGGAAGGAATAATGTATAATTGAGGGATGAGAATGGCCCAGACAGAAGGAATAGCCAGTGCAAAGACCCTAGGGTAGGAACAACAATTTGAACTGTTCTCTCAGCCAATGAATGTAGATGAAGCAGTAAGAATGAGACCCTGAGGCTCAGATTGTAAGGGTTTTGTCAGCTACTGTGGGGACTTTGCTCCTTGTTCAGAGTGTGCTGAGAAACTTGGGCAGGTATTGGGCACCTAGAACATTATCAAACGCTTGATAAAGAGTTCCCCCAGGGGGGCACCTGTGGCTCAAAGGAATAGGGTGCCGGTCCCATATGCCGGAGTGGTGGGTTCAAGCCCAGCCCCAGCCAAAAACTGCAAAAAAAAAAATTCCATCAAAAGTCTTGGCACTGTTTATAGCAGTAATCGCCCCAGAGGTAAATATGCCACACATTTTACAAAATACATTATTTGAAACATTAATAAGTTTATTTCCTTGACACTTCTGTAGTTTTGTGAATTTTGAATAATACATTTTAATTTCATTTTGTCAATACTTGCCATCTTTGACCAGAAGGGCAAAAATAAAGAATTCAAATTTAAAACATAGTATTCAGAATTCACAAAAATACAGAAGAGGTGCCAAAGAATGTTTTGGAATCATGTGTAAGTGTATAGCATTTCTTCTGGTGATGTTGTTCATATTCAAAGCTGCACCAAGGTAAGCTGAGATATCCTGGGGTTTTTTTTTTTAAGTGATCTTGTGATTTTATTATTTTTATAATTATTTTTTACTAAATCATAACTTTGTACATTGATGCATTTATGGGGTTCAGGATACTGCTTCAATATACAATGTGAAATGCTTGCATTGAACTAAGTAACACATCATCACAATTATATTCATTTCTTAATAATTTTGAAATGTACCATTGCATCATGCACATTAGGTGAGGTCCCCCCAAATACCTTCCCTCCTCCCATATCCCCCTTCTCCTCCCCTCTCTCTCCTCTTCCCTTATACTTTCTGAACTATAGTTATGTTCTATAACTATAGAACTATAGTTATGTATGAGTGTGTAGGTGGTTATATATTGATTTCATAGTAGTATTGAGTGCATTGAATACTTTGTTTTCCATTCTTGAGATACTTTACTAAGAAGAATATGTTCCAACTCCAGGTAAACATAAAAGATGTGAAGTCTCCATCCTTTTTATGGCTGCATAGTATTCTGTGGTGTACATATACCACAATTTGTTAATCCATTCATGGGTCAATGGGCACTTGGGCTGTTTCCATGTCTTGGCTATTATGAATTGGGCTACAATAAACATTCTGGTGAAAATGTCTTTGTTGTAAAATAATTTTTGATCATCTGGATATATACATACTACAGGAATTGCAGGATCGAACTGTAGGTCTACTTTTACTTCCTTGAGTGTTCTCTAAACTACTTTCCAAAAAGGTCATATTAGCTTGCATTCCCACCTTCAGTGTAGAAGTGTTCCTTTCTCTTCACATCCATGCCAACAGCTGTAGTTTTGGGATTTTGTAATGTGGGCTCATCTTACTGGAGTTAGATGATATCTCAAAGTGGTTTGATTTGCATTTCTCTGATGATTAAGGATAAGGAACATTTTTTCATGTGTTTGTAGGCCATGTGCCTGTCTATATCAGAGAAGTTTCTGTTCAAGACTCTTGCCCACATAGAAATGAGGTTATTTATTCTTTTCTTATTGATTAGTTTGAGTTCACTAGATTCTAGTTATCAGACCTTTGTCAGAAGCATAACCTGCAAAACTTACTGTGCTCTTGGCTGTGCAAAAGCTTTTTAGTTTGATCAGATCCCAATAATGTATTTTTGGTGTTGATTCAATTGCCAATGGGTCCTCCTCATAAAATATTATCACAGACCAATTTCTTCCAGTGTTTTCCCTGTACTCTCTTCTAGTATTTTTATAGTTTCACGTCTTATGTTTAAATCTTTTATCCAGTGAGAATGAATTTTTGTTAATGGTGAAAGGTGAGGGTCTAGTTTCAGTCTTCTACAGGTTGCCAGCCAGTTCGCCCAGCACCATTTGTTAAATAGGGAGTCTTTCCCCCACTGAATATTCTTGATAGGCTTGTCAAAGATCAAATGGCGATAAATAGCTGGGTTCATCTATTGGTTCTCTATTCTGTTCCATAAATCTACCACTCTATTTTTGTGCCAGTACCATTCTGTTTTAATCACTATAGATTTTTAGTGTGCCCTGAAGTTGTAATGTGATACCTCCTGATTTGTTCTTATTTCTGAGTAATGTGTTTGCTATTAGAACTTTTTTTCTGATTCCATATAAAATGAAGTACTATTTTTCCAAGTTCTGTAAAGTATGACAATGTTGCTTTAATAGGGATTGCATTAAATCTGTAGATTGCTTTGGATAGTATGGACATTTTAACAATGTTGATTCTTCCCAGCCATTAACATGGTATGTTTTTCCATTCATTAACATCTTCAGCTATTTCTTTTCTCAGAGTTTCATAGTTCTCTTCATAGAGATCTTTCACATCCTTTGTTAGGTAAATTTCCAGATATTTCATCTTCTTTGGCATTATTGTAAAAGGAATGAGTCCTTGACTTTTTCAGCTTGACTATTGTTGGCATATATAAAAGCTACTGACTTGTAAGTATTGATTTTGTACCCTGAGATGCAGCAGTATTCCTTGATCACTTCTAAGAGTTTTGAAGTCAATACCTGGGATTTTCCAGGTATAAGATCTTGTCATCAGTGAAGAGTGAGAGTTTGATCTCCTCTGACCCTATTTGGATACCAATTGTCTTCTCTTGCCTGATTGCGATGGCTAAGACTTCCATTACTATGTTGAATAGTAGTGGAGACATTGGGCATCCTTGCCTCATTCCTGACCTGAGTGGAAATGTTTTCAATTTTACACCATTCAATATGATATTGGCTGTGGGTTTGCTGTAGATGGCATCTATCAGTTTAGGAAATGTCCCTTCTATGCCTATTTTCTTAAGAATTTTGAGCATGAAAGGATGCTGGATATTATTAAAGGCTTTTTTTGTATCAATTGAGAGAATCATGTGGTTTTTGTTTGTTTGTTTGTTTTTGAGACAGAGCCTCAAGCTGTCACCCTGGGTAGAGTGCCATGGCGTCACAGCTCACAACCTCCAACTTCTGGGCTCAAGCAATTCTCCTGCCTTAGCCTCCCAAGTAGCTGGGACTACAGGTGCCTGCCACAATGCCCGGCTATTTTTTGGTTGCAGCCATCATTGTTGTTTGGCAGGCCCAGGCTGGATTTGAACCCACCAGCTGAGGTGTATGTGGCTGGTAACTTAGACACTTAAGCCACAGGAAACAAGCCAGAGAATCATATGGTCTTTGTTTTTTATTTTATTAATGTGATGTATTATATTTATAGATTTATGTATGTTGAACCAACCCAGTAACCCTTGAATTAAACCAACTTAATCATGGTGTATAATGTTTTTGATTTGCTGTTGAATTCTGTTTACTAAGCTCTTATTGAATATTTTTTGCATCAATATTTATTAATGATATTGGTCTATAATTTTCTTTCTAGTTGGATCCTTTTCTGGTTTGGGTATTAGAGTGATACTTGCTTCACAGAATGTGCTGGGAAGTATCCATCTTTTTCTATGCTTTGGAAAAGGTTGTATAATATACGTACTAGTTCCTCTTGAAAGGTTTGATAGAATTCAAATGTGAAGCCATCTGGTTCTGGACTTTTCTTTTTAGGGAGATTTCATATTTTTGATGCTATTTCAGTGGTTGATATAGGTCTATTTAAGATTTGTAATTCTTTTCTTTTTTTTGTAGAGAAAAAGTCTCACTTTATCACCCTTGGCAGAGTGCCGTGGTGTCACACAGCTCACAGCAACCTCCCACTCCTGGTCTTAGGTGATTCTCTTGCCTCAGCCTTCTGAGTAGCTGGGACCACAGGCCCCCGCCACAATGCCCAGCTATTTTTCTGTTTTGCACTTCAGCGGAGGCCAGGTTTGAATCCGCCACCCTCCGTATATACTCATTGAGCCAGCACCGTACTCAATGAGCCACAGGCACCACCCAAGGTTTATAATTCTTTCTGGTTGAGTCTAGAAAAGTGGTATGCTTCCAAGTATTGGTCCATTTCCTTCAGATATTCATATTTCTGGGAAGAGAGATTTTTGTAGTAATCATTGAAGATTTTTTGAATTTCTGAAGTGCCTGTTGTTATTTCTCTTTTATTATTTCTGACAGATGATATTAGAGATTTTACTTTTCTATTTCTGGTTAAGTTGGCCAATTTATCGATTTTGCTAGTCTTTTCAAAAACCTTACTTTTTGTTTTATTGATCTTCTGAATGATTCTTTTCTTTTCAATTTCATTTAATTCTGCCCTAATCTTGGTTATTTCTTGTCTTCTGCTGGGTTTGGGGGTGTAATACTCTTCCTTTTCCAGTTGCTTGAGATGGTCCTTTAAGTTGTTGGCTTCCTCTCCTTGTGTTTTCTTGAAGAAGCCTTCCAATGCTATAAATTTCCCTCTTAGGACTGCCTTTGCAGTATCCCACAGATTTTGATAATTTATGTCTTCATTATCATTTTGTTCCAAAAATTTGGTGATTTCCTTCCTAATCTTGTCTTTGACCCAGCTATCATTCAGCCTAGGATTATTTAGTTTCTATGACTTTGTTTGACTATGAAGATTCCTATTGCCACAAGTTCAAATTTTATTCCGTGGTAGTCCAAGAAGATACAAGGAATAATTTCTACACTTTAAAATTTTCTGAGGTTAGACTTGTGTCCTAGGATATGGTCTATTGTGGACGATGACCCATGGGCTGATGAGAAGAATGTATATTCAGTTTTATTAGGGTGAAATGTTTTGTAGAGGTCTGTATAGTCCATTTGTTCTAGGGTCAGGTTTAAGTCTAATATTTCTTTGTTTAGTTTCTTCTTAGAGGATCTATCCAAACTGTCAAAGGGGTGTAAAATCTCCAACTATTATAGTGCAGGATGATATCAAATTGTTCATATGCATTAGGGTCTGCTTTATGAATTGAGGAGCATTCTGGTAGGGTGCATAAATGTTAATTATCAAAATCTCTTCATGTTGGGTTTTCCCTTGACAAATATGTAGTAACCTTTCTTATCTTTCTTTATCTTTGTTGGTTTTATGCCATTTGTATCTGCTACTAAAATTGTAATACCTGCTTTTTTCTGATTGCCATTTGCCTGTATATGCAAATCCATCGCTTCACCCTGAGTCTATTTTTATCCTTTAAGGTAAGGAGGGATTCTGGTATATAGCAGATATCCAGTCTCAGTTTATGTATCCAGTCAGCCAGGCTGTGCCTTTTTAGAGGACAATTTAAACCATTCACATCAATTGAGAGAGTTGATAAGCCTGGTTGTGTTTGGTGTGTCATGATTTTTGGATGTCCACTGAACATTTTTAATCCTTTCACCACTGTGTAAGTTGGGTTTTGTTCAAAAATTTCTGGGTGAGTTTACTTTGGAGGTACAGCATTGCACTAGTCATTGTGGAGGATGGGTCTGAGAATATCCTGGAGAGCTGGTTTAGTTAAGGCAAATTTCTTCAACATGTCTATGTCATTAAAGTATTTGATTTCTTCATTACAAATGAAACTCAGTTTAGCTGGATAGAGTATCCTGGGCGGGAAGTTGTTTTGTTTTAGGAGACTGAAGGTCAATGACCATCTTCTTCTTGCTTGAAACATTTTGGCTGAAAGATGTGCAATTATTCTGATATTTCTCCCTTTGTAGGTGATGCTTTTGTTGCTTCTGGTTGCTTACAGAATTTTCTCCCTCAACTTAACTTTGGGAAAGTTAATCACAATGTGCCTAGGAGATATTTATTTGGATTGAGTCTTGCTGAGGTTCTGAAACTGTCTGCTATCTGAAGTTCTTGGGAAATTCTCCTCCAAAATCTCTTGGAGTAGAGCTTCTGTACCTTTAGGACCATCCTCTTCTCCTTCAGGAATTCCTATAAGATGAATGTTTGATCTTTTGGAGTGATCCCACAGCTCTCTGAGGGAATGATCAGTTTTTGCTCTCCATTTGTCTGCCTCTTTGAGTGTTTGGGAATGTTCAAAAGCTTTGTCTTCAGTTTCAGAGATCCTTTCTTCTGCCTGGTCAACTGTATCGCTGAGGGATTCTACTGAATTTTGGAGCTCCTCAACTAACTTTTTCGTTTCCTTGAGCTCTGCTATCTCTTTTCTCATTATATCCATATCTTTCGTGACTTGGGTTTTGAATTCATTAATTTCTTGAGACAACTTTAGAACTACCCTTTGGAATTCAATGTCTGTCTTTTCTTCTATTCTATTTACCTTATTTGCAATTCATATTCTGAATTCAATTTCTTATTTATTTATTTATTTTGATACAGAGCCTCAAGCTGTTGCCCTGTGTAGAGTGCCATGGCATCATAGCTCACAGCAACCTTCAACTCCTGGGCTCAAGCAATTCTCCTGCTTCCGCCTCCCAAGTAGCTGGGACTACAGGGACCTGCCACAACGCCTGGCTATTTTTTTGGTTGCAGCCATCATTGTTGTTTGGCAGGCCCAGGCTGGATTCGAACCTGCCAGTTCAGGTGTATGTGGCTGGTGCCTTAACTGCTTGAGCCACAGGCGCCGAGCCTCTAAATTCAATTTCTGACATTGCTGCCATTTGTCCATGCATGGCATCTTCAGTTGTATCTCCTTCGTCATTTCTTAGGGGCATTAATCTACTTTGGTTATTCATGTTGCCAGAGTTCTTCTGTTGGGTCCACACCATGTTTATTTTCCACCATTTGGTTACTAGAACTGATAGGTTGAGATTGAATTGGAGTTCCCAGTTAGTAGAGATAGCCCCTTACCAAAGCTCTAAGCTTTGTAATGGTGGCTTATCACCTACAACCTTACAAAGGCCCCTTTTAGAGTTTTGACTGGAGATTCTGAGGACCTACTTGGTAATATAGCATAAGCTAGCTCTGTTTCCATATCAGCCAACCTCTACCCTATCCTAAGAAACCACAGTATTAGGTTAAAATCTCGACTGTGAAGAAGTACAAACAGCTGCAGTGCCCAGACCCCACCCTTTAGTTCTTTTCCACTATAGAATTTCGAAGGTCAACCTCAGAATGTCCCCGAGTAGACAGCCCCAGACATGGGTTCCAACCAAATTGTCTCGGGCAGTGCAAACTCTGCCCAACAGAGAGGGATTCAAGGGTCTCCAACAGCACATTTAGAGCCAGGTATCTACACTCCCTCCCTCCAGACTCAGTCCACACTGTTGTCCACTTCTCTGCTCACAGGCCCAGCTAGAGCCAGAGGCCACACCCCACTCACTGGTCTCAGTCCATACCCAGCTAGCCTCTGTTTGTCAGACCAGTTGGAGTCAGGGGACCATGCCCCCACCTGCCAGTCTCAGTCCACTGCCTGGCAAACCTCTGTTCACAGGCTCTGTTAGAGTCAGGACACTGCACTCTGCCCACAGGTCTCAGTCCTCACCTGGTAAGCCTCTGCTCACCAGCCCCACTGGAGACAGTGGACCACGCCTTAGCCCTCAGGTCTTGGTTCACACCCAGTAAGCCACAGCTCAAGGGTTCTCTTGGAATCAGGGGATCACGCCCTTGCTCTCAGGTCTCAGTCCACTCCTATCAAGCCTCTGCTCACAGGCCTAGCAGGGGCTGGAGAACAGACCTGTCTGCTGAACTCAGTCCACATGGGGAACCCACTCTCCCATTGTAGGTGCCATCAGAGCTGGGAGTTTTGCACCCTGTCCTGCCAGAAACAGCCTGAACCGAGGGTCAACACTACCACTGGAGGGCATAGTCATATCTAGGGTACTGCTCTTCCTCCTGCCAAGTGTCCCTTTCTTCCTACACCCTCTTTCTTCCCCGTTAGTCACAGATTCCATCCTGATGGTTGGCAGTCCAACCACTGAGCAACACTATGCTCAGTTCTCTGAGGACAAGACCAAACACTGTGCTCGGCAGGGGGCAGGACTTCAGACCACCATGCGAGGGGGAAAGGGTGGACTGAGAGTTTGGACTTATGGGGGAAAATAACTGTTCAATTTTATGCCTGGCAGGGTAGTGTCTAGGTTCATAAGTGGGACCTCCCTGGAGAAAGAGACCTGGAGTTTAGCGGCTCTCTCTAGTGAGATAAAATGAAGGGGCTTTTTCTCCCTGCTTCCTGGTCCTTCACAGATAACCTGCAGCGGGCCCACTGCTTGGGGGAGTGGTCTCCCCCCTCTTCTGGTCGATAGGTTTTGTATCTGTAATTTGTTTTCTTTTTCTTTCTTTTTTTTTTTTTAGAGACAGAGTCTCACTTTGTTGCCCTCTTAGAGTGCTATGACATCACCGCTCACAGCCCTCCAGCTCTTGGGCTTATTTGATTCTCTTGCCTCAGCCTCCTGAGTAGCTGGGATTACAGGCACCTGCCACAACACCCAGCTATTTTGTGTTGTTGTTGTTGTAGTTTGGCCGGGGCTGGGTTTGAACCCACAACCCTCGGTATATGGCACCAGTGCCCTACTCACTGAGCCATACATGCCACCCTGTAATTTGTTTTCTTGAATGCTCTTCCTTGGAGTTACAGCTTGCCGAACTTCTTTCTTGACTCAGCTCCCTGCCTTTGGCTTCAGAGAGTCCAATTCCATCCAGTTTTTCTTCCTCTGCTCAGGACCCTCTGCCAAGGGTTGCTACTAGTCAGCCATCTTCCTTGTGATTTATTCCTGAGATACTCTATTATGGCTGGATAATGGATGACTCTACACCCACCCAGCTATCTTCTCTGTGTACTTCCATTGTCCATTCTTGTGTGACCCCAGGAGCCTCCACTATGCCCATAGCTGACCTGCCCCAGACAGGCAGTGACCTGGTATTGCTAAAGGTCTCGGCTCTCCTCAGGACTGTCACCAACAGTCTCTGGGCTTCTGATGGGCAGCTTCATGTTAAGGCACTAAACAAGGCCCCCCCGGGACACCCTCTGGACAACCCCCAACATACTGTAAGCTTGTGCCTAGAGTGGCTAGTGCCCAGGAAATGTCCCCTGGTCAGAGCTGGCCAGAGCCAGAGGCCTCGTGGTGGGAGGAGGAGGAGGAAAAAGAGAACAGATATTTTACAAGACCACAGGCTGAGGTCTATTTCTGCCCCCATGACACTCCCTCCCTGCCTGCTGAGCCCCCAGATCAGCCCCTGGAACCAGAGGTCCTGCATATTCTCTGCGACCTTTTCCTGGAGCACCATGTTGAGAGCACCTCTCTTCACTTGCTGTTAGTGGCAGGTGAGTCACCTGCCAAGTCACTTCTTTCAGGCAGAGAGCTGAGGCCAGACAAGGCCCGCTGCCTCTATACACTTACCATTTCCCTGAGCTCCCCATTCCCTCCTGCAGGCCATAGGCCTCCTGGGTGTGACCAAGCTTCAGCAGGCCAACATGGGGGTGGCCTCTGGCCTGGAGCTGCTCACACTTCCCCATGGGCATCGCTTGAGGTTGGAACTGCTAGAGGTGAGCCAGCTCCCTAGAACCTTGGTTGGGAGGAACAATTCCCCCCCACCCCCCACTCTCCAGAGTCGCCAAACATCTCCCCCATTCACAGTGCCCAAGGGAGGAGGAGGAGATGGGCAATGCCTCCTCTGGTCTCCCCTCATCCCCATGTTGCAAACCTTCCTACTGTTGCCAGACCCTGCCCTCTATCTCTGTAGGCATGAGACGCTGGCGCTAGCTGAGGCACTGGCGGTGCTGGGCTGCTCTGGAGGAACACGCAGCTGCACTGAAGGGCCTGGTAGAACTTGCACTGGTCCTGCGACCAGGGGTGGCGGGAGACCTGCTTGGGATGGCTGCAGTCAAGGGCGCCTCCGGTGCACAGGGAGCAGGGATGGGAGGAAGCTGGAGTGCAGGCGAGTGGAGAGGAGGCATGCTCAGGCGTCTTCCCCCAGGAGTCCGGGTTGGAGCACACATGGCACCAGCTCCGATGGAGCCACACAGAGGCTGTGCTGGCCTTTGAACAGGAGCTGAAACCGCTAATGCGGGCTCTGGATGAAGGAGCCGGTGAGTGAAGATGGTCCGGGGCTAAGTATCCCTTGCAGTCCCACACCCAGTTTAATTGGTGTCCAGTTCTATGCCCCGCCCCTTGTTGTGGGCCACATCCCCCACACCAAGCCAGCCCTGGACCCTTTGCCTAGGGCTGCACTCTGTCCCAAGTCCTGCCCCCTGCACTAGGCCCTACCCTGGACCCAGTCCTGCCTTGCTCGGGCCAGCGGTTCTCAACCTTCCTAATGCCACACTGTATTTTCATTGTTAAAAAGGGGTCGCGACCCACAGTTTGAGAACTGCTGCTAGGCTCTACTTTCTAGGTCTGCCTCCGAGTTCCGTCCCCGATTCTGCTCTGTGCCGCGCCCATCGCTGTAGGCCCCACCCTCCATACCAGACTCGGATCTTGCCCAACCTGCGACTCAAACCGCTGGTGTTGTACGCCCCGCCCTGGGCCCAGTCTGGCTCTGCTCTGCTCTGTCTGCCCCAAGCCCTGCCCTTGCATCTCTTCTAGGGTCCTCCTTTTGCCCTACGCCCCATCCACTGCCCCAAACCCTGATCAGACTCTCCCCCTTCACAGGACCCCGCGACCCCGGCGAGGTAGCGCTGCCACATGTGGCACCTGCGAAGCGTCTGCTGCAGGGCGAGGAACTCAAGCGGCTGCTGGACGAGAGCTGTGAGCGGCTGCTGCGCACCCCACACGCGGCGCGTGGGATGGCTGGGGACGCGCCCAAATTCCGCCAGGCAGCGGCCCTGCGCCTTCAAGGTGAGCGACCACTCTGGGCCCCGCTGCCGGGAGGGTTCCACCCTCAGGAAAACCCTGCTTGCTCTAATCCGATGCCTCAAACCTTACCAGTCCCAAAACTAGAGCCTCCTGCCAGGCCTCCCAGTGTCCCACCCTCATTGGGACGCCTCCACTATCCTCAGAGAGGTTCTAACCTTCAGCACCTCCTGCATCAAGTGCTACATAGTATGAAGGGGACAGGGCTCTTCACCATAAATGAGGCAACCCCCTTCTCCCACCCTCCTACTTGTGACCACCCCACCCCCATTGGTGCAAAGACTTAGGAGCTCCTCCTGTCCCCTGCTAACCCCGCCTAGCCACCCCACTTAACTAGGGCAGAGTCCCTCTAGGCCCCTGCTGGGTCAAAGTCCAAAAAAAAAAAAAAAAAAAAAAAAACGAATGGCAGGAGCAGAAGGGGGGAAGAGTCTGGGCCTCCACATCAGCCCACCTGACTATGTCCCCAGGATTCTGGCCTAACCAGGAGCTGAGAGAGGGCCATGAGCCCAGAGCCTGGAGAAGTTTCAGGAGGTCCTCAGCATCCTGTCACAGGGCCTGGAGCCTGACCAGTGAGGGCCCAGGACCCCTTCACAGCCAGGACCTGAGACTTCTGGGGATTTTACACTCCCCACACAGCCATAGGCAGGAGACCCATCTCCCCACCCCCAACAAAAGGATTTGTAAGAATTCCCTGCCTCCTAAAAATGCATGTGGATCCTGGGGGCTGGGGAGGCTGTAAGGCTACCCACACCCCACCCACAGCTGAGACACTTAAAAAACCAACAGTTGGGCCCACTAGGGTGACTCACATCTGTAATCCTACCACTTCAGGAGACAGAGGCAAGTGGATTGCTACAGCTCAGTTGTTTGAGAACAGCCTGAGCGAGAGAGACCTGTCTCGACTAAAAATAGAAAAATTAGATGCTTCTGCCTGTAGTCCTAGCTACTGTGGAGTCTAGGGCAGGAGGATCACTTGAACCCAGAAGTTTCAGGTTGCTGTGGCAAGGCTGATTGTTGCCAGGGCTGACAGATGGGCTCAAGTCTCAAAAAAAAAAAAAAAAAAAAAAAAAGGCAGCAGCTAATTGTGAACATGCTAAAAGATTTGCAGCTCTAGCAACCAGCAGCCAAATTTCAAATGTGACTCTGCTTTAAAAGCTGTGTGAAGTCTAGCGTATCACTTGACCTCCTGTGTCTGCCTTCAACATTAAAACAAGAGTTGTGTACTTCCTACACAGGTGTTTGCAAGGATTAACGCTTAGTGTTTAAATGAGATCATGGGTGGGTAGAGAACACCAGTAGACACTGGGTAGATACTACCTGTTCTCAACAAGCTCCACTGCATACAGACTTCTCCCTATACTGTAGTTACAAATAAGCACCCTTGGCCAGGCACAGTGGCTCATGCCTGTAACCCCAGCACTCTGGGAGGCCAAGACGAGGTGTATCACTTGAGCTCACAGGTTTGAGACCAGTCTGAGCTACAGCAAGATCCTGCCTCTAAAAACAGCTGGGCACTGTGGTGAGTGCCTGTAGTCCCAGCTACTTGGGAGGCCGAGACAAGAGAATCGCTTGAGACCAAGAGTCTGAGGTTGTGACACCACTGCACCTGGAGTGACAAAGCAGACTCTGTCTCAAAAAAAAAAAAAAACCAGAAAACAAATAAGCACCTACCAACATTAACACCAACTCACCTGAAGGAGGGGTAGGGTTTGCCCAAGTTCACTTCCCCTTCCTCATTCCCTGTGTGACTACTAAGATTTAAAGATCTAACCCCAGTATCTAAATCCCTTAATAAGGCACAAACTCCAAGAACTTTCTAGTTTATATATATATATATATATATATATATATATATACACACACACACATACATATATATATATGAAAAACAAAATGGCCCAACTGGAGCAGCAGGAAGAAATGATTTCAAAACATGAGTATGTACATCGGTGGTGAAAGGCACAGCGGGTCCATCTGGAGTGACAGGTGGGATTGGCGAGGGGACAGCAGGTTACACAGGTCTCAGCCAAAGCCACAGGGGCAGAAATAAAGTGCATAGGTCCTAGAGCCCCCTGTGGCCCAGAAGCAGCAGCCGACAGCAGCCCCTCTTCCCACCTTGGCAGGGTTCAGTTGAGCATGACTCGGAGGTAGGAGGTGGGCACATAGCCCTCACCTCCCTCTTTCCGCCTGACTCGGGTCCAGCCATCACCTTTATCTTCTTCCATGAGGCTGAGGTCTTCACCCTCGGCGATGGAGATGGTGCCCTCACTGGACCCTGTCAGGGAGTGGGGGTGGGGTGGGCCAAGGTCTGCTTTAGGTAAGTTTAAGCAGAAAGCCAGAGATACTATCTGCCCAAGCAACTGACACGCACCCCTTCATAAGCCCACCCCAGCCACCCTTACCTTCAAAGTGGTAGATAGCCACACAGTGGCCTATGGGGGACAAAAGTTCCTCCTCAAAATCCTCATCAAATTCAGAGTAAATGGGGGCATCCTGGCCTTCATCTGAGGGAGGCTCTTCAGAACTGGTTGGGGAGAAATCGGTAGATAAAGCTGGGCTCTTCTGGCTCCCTGGGGACAGCCCTGATCTGGCCTCCCCTGCTCACCTCTCCTTATTGTCTTGTGACACATTGCTATTGCTGCCATCATCTGGTGGGGCTCTGGTTGGGGGGTCAGGAGGCTGGGCATGTCGGCCCAGGCTATCCCCCTTATTGCTTAGGACCCGACTTTCAGCTTCTGCCAGCCAAGCCTGGGAAAAGAGGACTACAGGATCAATTCTAGGGCAGGGTTCTGGAGTCAGTCCACTCTGGACCTGGAGGGTTCCTGAGATTACCCATGCACACTCAAGGATGTGAGGAGAAACAGCTGGAAACCCCCACCCACCACAGCATCTCCCTGTCCCCTGCCACACCCAACAGTGACTCAGCCAGCCCTGCCGGCCCCCACCCCTCCCCAGGGTCTTCCCTTACCTCATACTTTTGCACTTCCAATTTCAGCCGTTCAATGTTGCTCAGGGTTTCCATGATCTGGGGCTCCAAACTGGCTGGGTCCCCCATCTGGGGTGTCTTCTCGTAGACATCTTTCATTTTCTTTAGGGCTTCCCTAAGACAAGGCAGACAATGGACAGAAAGTAGAGTCCCATATGACTTAATAAGCAAAAGATAGGGGCTTTGTTTCAAGGAGAAAGGAGCAAGACAGGACAGTGGTTAAGACCTAAGATCCTAGGCCAGTGCAGCACAGTGGCTCATGCCAATAATCCTAGCACACTAGGAGGCCAAGGCAGGAAGATCACCTGAGCTCAGTCAGGACTTTGAGAACAGCTTGGGCAACACACCAAGACCCCATCTCTACTCAAAATACAAAAAAAACAATACACAGGTGTCATGGCAGGTGCCTGTAGTCCCAGCTACTTTGGAGGCTGAGACAAGAGGATTGCTTAAACCCAGGAGTTTGAGGTTGCTGCGAGCTGTGATGACACCACTGCACTCTACCAAGAGCAACAGAGGGGAACTCTGACTCAAAAAAAAAGAAAGAAAAAGAAAAAACTCAAATGTTAGTGCCAGATTGCATGGGTTCAAATCTTAGTGTGAGCATTTCCTAGTTGCGTGGGTTTGGGTTATCAAAAACTAGCCCCAGTATGCTTTTCTTAAAATGGGGAAGATGGCTCGGCACCTGTAGCTCAGTGAGTAGGGTGCCGGCACATACACCAAAGGTGTCAAGTTCGAGCCTGGCCTGGGCCTACTAAACACCAATGACAACTGCAACCAAAAAAAATAGCCGGGCGTTGTGGTGGGCGCCTGTAGTCCTAGCTACTCGGGAAGCTGAGGCAAGAGAATTGCTTAAACCCAAGAGTTGTGAGGTTGTGTGACCTGTGACACCACAGCACTCTACCAAAGGCGACATAGTGAGACTCTGCCTCAAAAAAAAAATGGGGATGATACAAATCTCATGTGGGTCACAGTAAGGACTAGCACAGTACCCGACACCTGTTAAGTCCTATGCAGTTATTATTATCAAGTGCCTACTGCACACCAGGAACTATTCTAAGCATCAGAAATATAGCACTAAACAAGTCAGGATCCTAACTCTACTCATAATCTCTCAAGAAAATTTGAGAATTCCAATAAATTCACGTTTAGAATGGTGCCTGCAATACAGTACACAATCAATAAATGCATCAATATTATTAGTCTCTATCTCCTCTGTGTCTTTATATATAGGTAGTAACGACCATCTCTAAGAATAGAACTTTGGAACGTATCAGACCTGAGCTTAACTTCTTTCCAGTTTTAATATCTGATCCACTTTACAGATGAAGAAACTGAGGAGTAAAGGGGTGAAGCATTGAAATTCATTCCTTGTTAGTATAGTGGGGGGAAAAAGGTGAAGCACTGAAATTCAAGAATTGGGAAGGAAGAGAAGAAGATGGGTAATTTCCCACCCAACAGGTACATTGCATGGGTATATTACACACTTTCTGGGTGAAGGACATGCCTATAACTGACTTTAACAAAAGCAAACTATATAACCAAAATGTATGTAGCTCCATAATAATCTGAAATAAAATTTTAAAAAGGTGACTTAGATGAGCTTCCTGAGACCTCAGAGGCAGAGCTAGCAGTCAAGACCAGTCTTTCTGAACTCCAGAGCATGCACCCTTATGCCCCATAAAAACCCAGGAACTATAGAGTTCCAAATCAACCGTTATATCAATAAAAGGCATTTTGTCTAAGAGGTTACATGCAAACAGCAAAACATAATTTGGCTGACTGTTCAAAAATGGCAAACATCATTCCTATTATGTAACAGGACTGGGAAGAGGATTTTATTGCTTGGGAAGAGTAAAAATATGTTTTTTTAATCTGGCATTTATTGTTAATATTTTAAGTGTTTGAGTTACTACACAGATAGCCATATAACTTTTTTTTAGTCAATTAACATGGTGAATTAAACTGACTGATGCTTCAATACTGAACTATCTTTGCATTACTGGGATAACACCCAACTGATTGTGGTTTGAGTCTTTTTAAAAAAAATTCTCTATTGTGTTAAGATATACTTAACACAAAATTTACCACTGTAGCCATTTTTAAGTGCTCCATAATGTGGCATTTAGTAAATTCTCATTGTTGTGCAACCATCATCACACTATGATGTATTACTTTTTTAATACACCACTTGATCTACTTGGCTAGAATTTTGCATAAATGAGGTAAAATGAGCCCATGATTTTATCTTCTTGAATTCTTGGTCACTGATTTGGGCATCCCAATTCCACTAGCTTCCAAAATAAGCCAACAGCTTTCAGTTGTTTCTGTTTACTAGAATGAACTCTATAAGGTAAAAAGTAAGTTTCTCATAAGTAGATAAGAATTACCTGTAAAACCATCAGGATCTGGCTTTTATTGAGGAGATCTTTGAGTACCATTTAAATGTTATTCATCTATTATCTTATTGTGTTCCTTGCCTGCCTTCCCTCTCCCCGCCCCCTCCTCACCTCTGGTCAACCTCTTTCTGAAGTTCACGATTGCGTTCTTCCAACTGCTGTTGAAGCCGCTTTCTCTGCTGCTCTGGAGGCAAGTGACTAAAATCCTTTGTCACCACTGTCTGCAAGATGGGAACAGGACTGAAATTGGGATCATGGGATCTAGGCTCTTCCAGGCTCTGCACACGTCTGTGACACAGCAAGTCCACCTTCCTCCTAATCCAAGGTCCTTGGGGGCAAGGCCATGCACTGAGCAAAGCAGGTCTAAGTCAGGCAACTGGGGAAGGGGAAGCCCAGCCAGCGGCAGGAAGCCAGCCCAGGGTCCCGCCACCCGGCCGCTGGGCAGGCTGGGGCCAAAAAATCTTCCTGCCCTGAGGCCTCACTTACCCCTCGGCTGCCTCGAAGGCTGCGGAAGGATGCTAGCCTGGGTTTGACCGACTTACTGATCTCACTCAGTATGGCAAAAGGATCGCGGCCGGAGCGGGGGGATGGGGGTCCATTAGGCAATGCCGAAGGTAGGGAGCCCCCCAGGGGGGAGAAGGTTGGGGAGCAGGGCTACCGGCAGGGGCCAGGGAGGAGGATGGTTCAGGAGAGTTGTAGGAGGTAAGAGGATGAGGAAAATGAGGACGGATGGACAGAAGAACAGATAGACACACACCAAAAAAAAAAAAAAAGGAAAAAACAAAATAGAGAAAGAAAAAAATAACGGTAAGAAAACCACAACTCAAGATGTGCAGAGTCAAACACAGAAAACACACTCAAGAACAACACAAAAATCTTGGGAGGTGGCTAGGAGAATAGGTCAGACTGTGAGCCAGAAAGCAGAGCCCTCTCTCCCACCCATATCTTTTACGTCCCTTGAATTGGACATCCGGGAACTAACATGGGGCCCCAATAG